>WEKX01026220.1:0-15859 GCA_013390025.1 Pitta sordida
TATGCAACTCAACCTGCACAGCTGTCATGGCAGCTCCACTCCCAGCGGAGTGGGCGCGGCGGCAGCCCTCTGGCTCCCGGTCTGGCTGGGGCCACCACATTCCCCTGGCTCCCAGTGCAGCTCCCGGTCTGGCCAGGGCCATCGCGTTCTCCCGGCTCCTGGTTCAGCCAGGGAGCTGCCGTATTCCCCTGGCTCCCGGTTTGGGTGGGGCTGCAGTGGCTTCCCAGCTCCCGAGTGGGGTGGGTGGGGCTGGCACAGCAGACACTTGGACATGGCCGGGCTCCTGCCCCAATCCAAGAGAGGAGGCTTCAGGGCACTGGGAAACACCGACACACAGCAGGGCATTGCTGAAACAGGGACGGAGGGTTGTAAGGGTGTGAGGGAAACTTGCATATTAATGAGCTGCTAATCAATACAGAAGGTGGGCTTTGTGCAGAGGGGGGAAGATCCACGCTTTCATGTTGTAGGAGACCCGACTGTATTTTTAAGCTGGCAATGTCAAGATAAAAATCTAAAGAACTCTCTGCACGTTTGTGTCTTTTAAAATGTGTCTTTACATTCATCAAGTAATTTAGAAATCAGAATTTGAATTAAGTTTCTGATACATACAAGTTTTCCTAGACTGAAAAATGCACATGTGCTGCACACATCACATACAGAATGTAGATAAACAATGTCAGTTACAGTGCATGCATGCTATCATCTCTTTGACTGTTCACAATAATATAATTTTTAAGGTCATGAAAGTCTATTTTTCTTTCTATTATGTGGTTTTAAGCCTCTGTTTATATTCCTCAGTTACAGTAGAAAAGGAGCATTTTAAGCAGAAATAGACAGTTATCTTCTGAAATATCATTGTTTTCACAAAATAGCACAGAAAATTGTCTGTGTCTTATGATGAGAATGATGAACTTCTGTTATATCTGACAAAATTGCATTAACACCTTCTCACAGATGAAGGCACATTGGCTGAGCAGTAATGTGAGGTATTTCCAGGAAGATATTTAAGGTATTAAGCCTTCCAGCTGCAATAAGGCTAATACAGTTCTAAGTGACTTGAATGTCAGTGTTGGCAAAGTTTAACTAGTATAATATTTCTGTGCACAGGAGGAGAAACACTCTCATGTTCACTTTATTGAAAGACCACAATGAGAAGAGGACACAGGTTTTCTTAAGATTGTCACCAAGACTAACTGCAATAAAGCACCTGAATTACAGGATTGTTTAGATTGGAAGAGACCTCCAAAGGTCATATGGTCTAAACCTCTGCTCAAACAAGGCCACCTAGAAACTGCTAGCTTCTGAATATCTCCAAGAATGGAGAATTCCAAACCTCCCTAAAACACCTTTTGCCAATGCTCAGTCACCCTTGCAGTAAAAAAAGTGGTTCCTGGTGTTCAGAAGGAGTCTCCTGAGCTTCAATTTGTGCCCATTGCCTCCTCGTCTGTTACTGCGCACCAGTGGAAAGAGCTTGGCTCTGTCCTCCTTGCACTTTTCCTTCAGGTGTTTGTATGCATTAGTAAGATTTTCCCCTAAGCCTTCTCTTCTCCAGGCTGATCAGTCTCAGCTCCCAGCCTGTGCTCATAGCAGAGATGCTCCAGTCCCTTAATCATCTTTGTGACCCTTTGTTGGACTCTTTCCAGTCTGTATATGTCTCTTGTGTTCAGGAACCCAGAGCTGGACACAGCACTCCAGGTGTGGGCTCACTAGTGATGAGTTTGGTAATGTTCTCTCTGGTTTTACGTGTGAGTATAGAATATCTGGCAGCATGTTTGCGTAACCCCATTAAACCAGACTGCAGATGTACCTTAGCATGCTTTTATGAAAAATGGTATGCTGAAATAAAGCCAATGGTATATGCTCTGCATCTCATTAAATTCAAGGCAGAATTGATGTCATTCTTCAGTATATTCTAGTGAATTCAACAAGCTCAAGGAACTGGGAACCATTAGAACTGAATATCCTGAGAGACAAAACATGACTTACACACTAATATTATAAACTAAGGTGTAATAACTTAGTTAGGGAGTGAAAGGAAAGATTACAATTTGATGATAAACTATGATGAAGAACTTATTACCTGGTAACTTCTATAATGAGATTAACACTACTAATAAGTGTCTGTTAGCTCATTTTTGGCATGGGGATTTAGAAGCAGATTAAAATAGAATCATATCAGAGACAGAATGCTCTTTCAGGAAGGTAAAAAACTAAAATGATTCAAGACGTAATTGAATTCTGAAATAAATGGATGTTAGTTTCTCAGAGTCCTATGGGGAAGCTGATAGTGTAGCTTTGTTTTCATTCACTTCAATTTCTGCAAGAGTACAACTAAGTTTTATTAGAACCTTGTAATTTTTATTAATTTTTAGGAACTATTGGATAGGAAAATTGGAAAAAGGGACATACTATTTCCTATTCCTGGTCTTAAAAGTAAATGCAGGAGGAGATGGTGCAAAGATATACAAGGTATTTCTTTATATGAATTCTGTTTAAAATGCAAATGAAGTCAATCTTTTTTTTATTTTTTCCTCCATCTTTCATAGTGGTTATCAAACTTAGGTTATTACTTACACAGTAATGTGTGAAGATGTCTGAGTCTTTCTTATTTTGCATGTATAATAAGTACTGTGGTATTATCCAAATATAGATCTTAAAAATCATTATCTAGTATGTTATTCTTCCAAGTAACAGATAAAAACGTTGTATAGGTTTAAAATGCTANTTTTTTTTGAGGTTTGGTTTTTTTACTGGGGTTTAGAAAGTCAAACAAACCTAGTACTGCTTTTTGAGGAACAGCTACTGTAGGACAGTCCTACCAGAGGCTAATATTATTCAACAGGAAAAAATAAAGACATTAATAATTTATATTAATTTGTGTCATAGTTCTGGAAAGTCAGGAATTCTGAGTAAGATGTCCTTTACATGTCCTTGAATAATCCATTAAAAATACTGGCAGCAGTTTTCCTGGTAGTACCCTTCTGCACATTTACTCTTATTTTAAAGACAGTTTCTTTTCATCTTTCAAATGTAACCAAAAGAGTCACACTTTTTTTTCAGACCACAGCTCTTTGTCCTAGTATCTTATGAGACTTCATTTACATTTACTTCATTTAGATGGTTATTCTGAAAATATTTCATTGTTGCAATTGAGAGTGGGACACCCTGTGTACCAATTTCACTCCAGTATTTTATAACTGGTCATGCTGGAGTTCCGCAAAACATAAAATAGCAATTATTGTTCAGTTATCTCAGAAATTATCAACATTTAGCAATAAACGTCCTAATAACTCTGTCCACTATAGTCAAGTATATGACATTAATGCNAAATATAGATCTTAAAAATCATTATCTAGTATGTTATTCTTCCAAGTAACAGATAAAAACGTTGTATAGGTTTAAAATGCTTTATTGTGCGTGGTAGTTCGACTTCTCCGTTAAAGTCAGTATTCAACCAACTCTAAGATTAGACTTCAGCTCTGAAAAGTTGATTTTCTAAGCTAGCTATCCAAGGTCTTTTAATCTTAATGAAAAGAAGTGTCACATTCAAAGTTCAAATATTTGTATGAGACATAGATAATAATTTTAAGATGAAAGAAATTGTCCTTTGGATATACTGATTGCTTTCTACTGACTGGATCAAGGCCTAATTAACTAGCTGAGGCTGGACACTTAGTCTTTAAGTGAAGGAACATAACAGTAAATGTTGATGGTTGAAATTCCCCAAGAAAAAAATTATAAGATTTTGTTAAGGAAGCCATTGTATAAAATATCTCTTCTCCTTTTGCTGTTTTGATATTCTTAATTAAAATAAAAAAAGAAGAGGAAGAAAGGTTGTTGTTTAGTTCTCTGGTTGCTTTGTTTGGGGGTTTTTTTGAGGTTTGGTTTTGTTATTGGGGTTTAGAAAGTCAAACAAATCTAGTACTGCTTTTTGAGGACCAGCTACTGTAGGACAGTCCTACTAGAGGATAATATTATTCAGCAGGAAAAAATAAAGCCATTAATAATTTATATTAATTTGTGTCATAGTTCTGGAAAGTCAGGAATTCCAAGTAAGATGTCCTTTACATGTCCTTGAATAATCCATTAAAAATACTGGCAGCAGTTTTCCTGGTAGTACCCTTCTGCACATTTACTCTTATTTTAAAGACAGTTTCTTTTCATCTTTCAAATGTAACCAAAAGCGTCACACTTTTTTTTCAGACCACAGCTCTTTGTCCTAGTATCTTATGAGACTTCATTTACATTTACTTCATTTAGATGGTTATTCTGAAAATATTTCATTGTTGCAATTGAGAGTGGGACACCCTGTGTACCAATTTCACTCCAGTATTTTATAACTGGTCATGCTGGAGTTCCACAAAACATAAAATAGCAATTATTGTTCAGTTATCTCAGAAATTATCAACATTTAGCAATAAACGTCCTAATAACTCTGTCCACTATAGTCAAGTATATGACATTAATGCTGAAAATATTGATAATTTTCCAGGGATCAAGAGTCCTGCTAGTCTTTCAAAGGACCTTTTCTCAAAGGCAATGCTTTCTTACAATAAAGTTGCTATGTGAATTATGCTCTCCAAAGCTTTTGACAATTCCTTGTCATTTTCTCTTCTCTTTTAGCTGATGGATGCACTGACTGGTCTGTGGATTACAAGAAATATCAAGTTCTAGTGGGAGAACCTGTTCGTATAAAATGTGCACTCTTTTATGGATATATTAGAGCTAATTACTCACTAGCCCAAAGTGCTGGACTTAGCTTGATGTGGTACAAAAGCTCTGGACCTGGAGATTTTGAGGAACCTATAGCTTTTGATGGAACCAGAATGAGCAAAGAAGAAGACTCCATTTGGTTCCGACCAACAGTAGTACAAGACAGTGGTCTCTATGCATGTGTTATAAGGTACAGTATTTTTATATACTGCATTTTAATTAACAAAATATGAAATAAGGTTCTTAAGAGCAGGAGTTTTGTGGCAAAGAATTTTTTTTTCTGACTGTGTTTTCTTCTCCTCCTAGCATTCCCTACCCTGATGTGTTTGATCCTTAGGTAGAAATTACTATTGAATGTCTTGAACGTTTTAAGTTTGCTTTTATATAAATTTAGTAACTTCTGAAAAAATCTAAAATTTACAGGGTGGTTGAGCCTGAATGAATAAATCATGTGTTCCTGTTTCTGATTCTGTTTTCAATCATGCAATCAATATCCTAGAGTAAAAATTTTATTTTTCTCTTTTTGATTTAATTTTATATGTATTTTTGATTTCATTAGATGGTTTAATTTAATTAACTTTTTTCCTCTAAAATACGCCATTTGATGCAAAGTAGTTGCATCAAGGAAAACAGAAGGTGAAATTTCAGCATTTTTACAGACATACATCTCTTTGAATCACACCTGGCTTAACCCAATAATAGAGGCTGTGTGCCAGATGTCTTCCAAAAATAATTAACCTTCCGATTCATCAAGCTTTATCACCATAAATGAGACTAGATTCTGCTTCCTACTTTCTGCAACATGTCTTCAGCTTGTTTCTGCATCTTTAACATGGTTAACACTGAGATGTTGTTTTCATCCTGTTACAGCGTTCCTCTCTATCTGCATATCTATAAAAATGTTCTTGCTACTAGTACACAATAGAAAGTCAAAAGCAAAGCATAACGAAACTGAGTGGCTAGAAAAGAAAGTGGCAGGATGCGGCTATCCAAGTTATACAAGAAAAATTAGGAAATTGTTTTACGAGCATCTGTAGTTGTTTAGTGTCCTTTTTTATTATTATTATTTTTTATTTTAGGTATTTTTATTTTAGGTAGAGGGAGGAGGAACACAGTATAGTGTCTGCTTTTTATGTGGTGAAGGAGATGTTTACTAAATAATGTGTTTATAAAAACATTTATTCTTTGAGCAATTTGCATGACATAGGGGACTTTTCACCACATCATTTTTTCAATAGCATTTTCAACCTGCTTTTTTCTGATGATGACAGCTCTATTTAAAAGAAAAACACAACTACAAGTTAAGCTACTTAAAGAGAGTGTTTAGTTATGTTTACATTAATATTTTTATCAGATAAGTGTGTAACAGTAGCCATTAGAATGGAAATATTTTTGTCAACTATTCCATTATGTTACATTACAATAATTTTGTCAATTATTCCATTATGATACATTACAATAATTTCCATTATGTTATGTTGTGGAATATTCCAAATATTCCGTTATTCCATTATGTTACTTAAGATACAATAATTAATCTTTTCTCCTTATATAAAGAGAAACTTACCTGATATTGCACTTTCCAGCAAAAATCAGCAATAATCAAACATACATTCAAGTGTGTTTTTCACCTCAACTTGTATTTATGCCTTTTCTACATGGATTCCTTTTTAATCTGGAGGTAGGTAGGGGCATGTTCATATCTGCTTTAAACTACATAGCCCTTTGTTAGCACATGCTTAATTTCAAATTTTCAGTGCTTATACATGTAGATTAATGATAGATTTTAAAAAATAAGTACTAAATACTTGCTATCCTGAATATTATTATAAGTTACTGAGCCTTTCACCTTGAGGAGGCCCACTAGAATTGACTAAAGAATTGATACTAAGTCTAACCTTTTTGCATCAGTGTTTCAATTTTATACTTTTTGAATAGAATTTTTGAATAGAATTTTATACTTTTTGAATAGAATAGTAGAAGAGAAAATCACCATTTCAGTATCAGAATATACTCTTTTACGTATGTTTTGTGGATACAGTCAAGGTTTACTTTCAAGTAGGTTTGAATGTGCCCATCTAGAATCTAGTTTAAGACTTAATAATTTAGGTTCCTGAGATAAACATGTATTTGATATTTTAACCTGAAATAAATAATATTAAATACTCAGACGTATAATGGTTCTCTTTTCCCTCTCATTCCTTCTGATTCTTTCACTATAAAGTCATTGTCTGACAAAAAAAAAAAAAAAAAGAAAAAAAGAAAAATATGTATACTGTTAGAATGTATGCAAGAATCTTGAGAAAGATCAGTGAGAAAGAATTATAATTTCTTCCAAGGAACAAAGTGAAGATTGCAGGGATGGTAGTTGGGAGTTTTTTCTTCAAGATTTTAAGGTTTGTTTATTTTAATGATAGGGGCTTTAAATGCCTTCAGAATCATGTTATAAAGTATTTTAATTTTGAGAGCCCAGTAGAGAATCTCAGTTAAGACACTTAAAATTACCTAGTAGCAAATATATATATTGTTTGTAATAACTTGAGTAGTAGAGCAAGGAGAAGAAATGTACCTGAGAGGTAATGAGGGCAGGCAGTAAAGGGTAAATGTGCAAAAGTAGAACTGCATTTTAAGTATATGACTCTGCCTAGTTTTTATTTTAAACTTAACTGAAAGGGTGGAATGGTCCAGTACTTACTATGTTCTTTGCCCAGAAGCTCCTTTCTTCCAAGTTCTGTGCCTTTGGTACCCATGCCAACAATAAGGAAGAGAAATACTGTGTGTTTATTGCAGGGGATGTGTGGAGAACGTACTGGAACAGCCTGTATGGTATTAATTGGGTAAAGAGCAAAACAACTGTTACTGGGCAAAACTAATTTCTATAGTTGCTGCATTCCAGTAGAAACATGGAATTTCATCAGGTAGAACCATTCATATTTTCAGTGAATTTAAGCTGGGGATAGTAATGAAAGCTGTCTCTTTTTCCTTAAGAAGCAAATATGCAACCTTCATCCTTAGTCACTACTGTTCACAATACTCCCACCCTTAGTTTCCTATCCCTGCTTCTTTTTTTATGGGAAGCTGGCTCTCATAAAGGAATTAAGAAAATCAAAACTGAGTCCTATTATCAAGGCACTGGTGTCTATTTAGAGCTAAGAAGACACTCCTAGAAATAGCTTTCAGCTTACTGCATTCAGTACAAGGACTATGAACTAATTGGTAAAAATGTATGGGCTTATACACTGTTTCAAGGCAGAGAATAATGTAGTTTATTTCAAGGAAAGCTCTGTACAGTTCTAGTGCAACTTCTCTGTGCTGCAAATTTAAGGAAGAAAAGATATAAAATATTAAGTCTTTAAGTGGATGTCACATCACATGGTCGCTTGCTGCTTGTCATAGATGGACAATAAATATAACTAGATAAACTGCATGAAGAGTTCACGTACATATTCAGCTCCAGCTCCCAGAAATTGTGTGTCCATCTATCTATATATCTATTTGGTATAACAGCAAGTAATAAGTAATTTCTGTCAAACATTCTGCCTTTAACATTGCAAAAAAAGCTAAAATATTGTTCCCATCAAACCAACATTTTGTTCTTATATTCATCGTTTCCTTCCCTGACTGATAACGTCAATTACAGTGTTTCCAGTACTTGTCCAGCATAATGTCAGCTTAGGTTAATGGAGCCCTGGAGGAAGGCTGAACTGGGATTTATGCTAAAGTGCTGCAATGGGTTGTATTGCAAATTACAAAAAAAGGGGTTTTATACATTCAGACAGAGTTTTGCATTGGTGTGCTGAATAGCATTAAGGTTTAGAAATCATCTTTATCATATACAGTGTATGTAGCGATTCAGACATCTTTCTGAACATGAATTTGATATTTCTAAATAATGACTTGTTTCTAAACATTTTCAAGTGAGGTTTTACATTGGTAGCTAGAAATTCTCACTTATAGCTTACTATACTGCATTTTTCTTGAAGACACTTGTTTGGACTTAAAACGTGTAACACTTTCATTTGTCCTCCTTTT
This sequence comes from Pitta sordida, assembly GCA_013390025.1. Taxonomy (NCBI): domain Eukaryota; kingdom Metazoa; phylum Chordata; class Aves; order Passeriformes; family Pittidae; genus Pitta; species Pitta sordida. The sequence continues at coordinate 8,746 of WEKX01026220.1, forward strand.
GTCTATAGCAATGATGGTGGTAGTAGAACAGTAGTTTACTGTTCTGAAGTTAAGTCTTTGTGAATACTTACATGTTTTAGAGTCAATTGTAGAATTCTTAAGGTTGGAAAAGACCTTCAAGACCATCAAGTACAACCTTTGACCAAACACCACCACATCAACTAAACCATAGCATTAAGTGCCACATACGGTATTTTCTTGAACAGTTTCAGGAATTGTGACTGATCTGGGCAACCTGTTCCAATGCTTAATCATCTTTTCAGTGAAGAAATTCTTCCTGATGTTCAACTTAAACCTCCCCTGGCACAGCTTGGGGTTGTCTTCTCATCCTGTCACTAGTTGCCTGGGAAAAGAGGCTAACTCCTACCTTGATAAATCTTCTTTCAAGTACTTGTAGAGAGCAAAAAGGCCTCCCATGAGACTCCTCTTCTTTAGATTAAACAGCTTCAGCTTCCTCAGCCATTTCTCATATGATTTACTCTCTAGACCCTTCACCAGCTTTGTTGCCCTTCTCTAGACATGCTCCAACACTTCAGTGCTCTTGTCATGAGAGGCCCAAAACTGAACACGGGATTTGAGGTGCAGCTTCACCAGTGCTGAGTACAAAGAAATAATCAATGCTCTGGTCCTGCTGCTCACACAATCTGACAAAAACCAGGATGCCACTGCTTTTCTTGGCTGCCTGAGCATACCTGTGCTCATATCAAAAGCAAACCCTTTTCCTCTAGGTCGCTTTCTAGATACTCCTCTTTTAAATAAAAGAACACCAATATTCTCCTTAAAGTTGTCAATTAAAACTGCTTCCAAATTACCTTTGAAAAGCATCACTGTGTAGGACAATATAAAATCCTTCCCTTCCCTTCCCTTCCCTTCCCTTCCCTTCCCTTCCCTTCCCTTCCCTTCCCTTCCCCTTTCTTGGCTCTGGAGGCAAACCAGCCCTTGTAGGAGCTTGTTGAATGACCAATTCATTTGAAGAAGTGTGGTATTTCAGGTATGCACATCAGTTCAATTCCTTATCAGAAATCCTGAATACAGAATGTGTAAGAAAATCTTTACTGAAGGAAATGGTGAGCAAAACAAGAAATAGAATCAATTTTTTATACACCTTGTTCAAGCACCATTTCTTCATCATCTTGAATTATGTAAAACATGTTTACAAATGGGAATTTCTATTTCAGGGTACTAACCATTTTTTAAATCTGTCTTACTCTAAAAAGGGCTTTTATCCTGGCCATATATATTTGTAAATATTTTTATTACTTTACACAGTTTTTATCAATTATTATGTTAGAAAAAGAGTAAGTGTTCATAGAACAACTAGTTCTTAAATCTGAATGAAAATCAAAAAGAAACAAAAAAAGAGAGAAAATATCTGAAAATGAAGTCTTACAGCAGTTTATCTTAAATGTTAAAAAACATGGTGGTCCCTGGATCTGCATGAGATCCTTGGTTATATTTATTTGTATTAGTGACAAATGGAGCTGACAATGGGTAAGAGAAATAAGCTTTCTTAAAGGAATACCAAATGTGCTAGCAATACTCAGAAATAATTCTCAGAAGAGCCTGATATTCTAGTAATTGTATTACATTAGTATCATCACAGTGATAGAGTAATTTAGAGAAAAAGAGGACTAGAAAGCGATTTGAAATGACTCAAAATAGTTTTGAACGCAGATTTGCAAGGTATTTTTTACAGTCATACCTCAATTATTCACGCTTCAACTTTCATGGCTTGGGATCTTTGTGAGGTTTTTACCCCCACAGCATTTTGCATGCACAGTATGCCACACTGGCATGCCCACGCAGGGCAGGAGAGCAGCCCCTCTCACTCACTGGGAACCACCCGCAGTTCACTCACTTATGAGTGTTGTGGAGGTTATGTAGCAGGGAAGGTTTATAATATCATAGTATCACAGTATAGATAAGGCTGGAAAGTACCTTGAAAATCATCTAGTCCAACCTATAATCTGACTAACCTATCATCTACATCTAGATCATATCACTCTGCACCTTGTCCAGCTTCCCCTTGAACATGTGGTGTATAGTCCTGCAGCGCTGTGGCACGGCACAGTCCCATTCCATGGCAGCAGGCAGCCTGTGCTGCAGTGCCATGCCCACTCCGTAGCAGGGAATGTTTATAACACACTGTGCCCCCATGCCCACCGCCTGCCCCTGTCTGCTAGGAGCGAGGTGTCCTGTTGCTTCTGCCCCTGGGTGTCTCGGGGTGTGGTGCTCTCCAGTGTCTGTCCTTGGCACCACCTTTCCAGGGAAGGGGACATGGTGAGCGCTTGTGGAGTGGGATATAGCTGTTCATAGCCCTATGGCAATAAAGCTGAGGAGATGGAAAAGAAAAACAGGACAACATGATAGAAATGCCTGCACCATTTGAATTGTTTAAATGGTTGAACCATTGTTACAGTTCTATGTAGAGAAGTTGTGTCATGGAGCAGGTTATCTTGAGTGCCATCACATGGCATGTACTTGACCAACATCATCTATTTTTATGACAAGGTGACCTGGTAGTGGATGAGGGAAAAGCTGAATGTTGTCTACGTGGACTTTAGTAAAGATTTTGACATTGGCTCCTGGGGCATTCTCCTAGAAAAACTGTCAGCTCGTGGCTGAATATGAGCCAGCAGTGCGTCCAGGTGGTCAAGAAGACCAGTGGATTGCATCAGAGCTGGTGAACGAACCGGAGCACAAATTTTATTAGGAGTGGCTGAGGGAGCTGGAGTTGTTTAGTCTGCAGAAAAGGGGGGACAGGAGAGACCTCATCACTCTCTACAACTGCTTTAAAGGAGGTTGTAGTGAGAGAGGGAGTGGCCTGTTCTCCCAAGAAACAGGTGACAAGACAAGAGGAAATGACTGCATGACGGTGACTGTGGAAATGATACATTAACAGTTGGACTCAATAATCCTAAAGGCCTTTTCCAACCTTAATGATTTAATGATTCTATGATTCTAAGTCAACATCTCAGACATCCTCTTGGTGTAGTGTGCAAGTTCAGGAGAACTTTTATCACACACGAGATGGACTTTCCTTGGTCCCCACCTTCATGTTGATTTGGTTTACAGAGAGTAGAGGAGGCAATTTACTGAACCTTTGTTATTTTTGCACTCCATTTTTAAGCTTATCTGAGCCTTTTCCAAGCGCCTTTTCTTCTGTGAAAATGATAACCATTACAATATGGAGATTAAGGTTCGATCCATCTCCTTTTCAAATGAAAGTTTAGTAGGCTAGTCAGCCATCCATGAATTTTTTCGTGACTTAGGGATATCTTGGTGAATAGTAAAAGCCTTCAGGCTAACATTAGAAATTTATACAGTTTGGGTAAGTGGAGCTTACATTAAGTGTCCTGTAAAGATGGCAAAAGCAGTTGCTCCTAGAAATAAATGAGATCTGGGATTTTCTTGGAATTGATGTTACTTAGAAGTCACATGATTGTTGTCCCCTCCCTTGTGCTTCTGACACTGCAGGAGGTCAGCTGTCTGACATTATCTTCATTTTACATGATAAACACCTTTCACCTGCACTAGGACAAAACAAGTTCCTAATACTGAGGAGATAAGCAGGTTAGTGTAGGGTGCATCTTCTCATTGTGAAGTTGATATAACCTATGCATCATGGTAATTTCTCGGGTATATTTGTTATTTGCTTGTCTAAGTGAGAACTTGACACTGAAAAACCACCAGGCAAGTATAATGGTGAGTAGAAGGAGCAGTATAATCCTTACAGTGTCTGGAGTTATAAATTTAAATGAGAAGTCTTGATACACTAGATTAAGCAAGTCTAGAACTCATAAAGTTAGTCCAGACAACTCTTTTTTGTAAGACTTCATTAAAGGATATATTAATTTCTACTAAGGGGAAAGTAAGGAGGGCCCATACTTACACAGAATAGGGGGAAGAATGTTGATATTGGAAAAAAAGAAGAAATTGCTGAATTTGACTGAGCAAAGGCATTGTTAATATTGCATATTCCAGGAGTGGCATAGATAATGCTTCAAAAGAGAATTATTTAAAGAAAAACCTTCTATGTGATACCAAGTTTCATTTACCACTAATTCTTTTATTGTTGAACTATTTTCTGAAATTGAGAAAGGTAACAAATAGCTTAGTCTGACTATTGCTTCCACTGTTTTATTAGAGGTTTGTTTGTTTTCCCCTAAGAACACCTACAGCCACCTAGTTTTTCTTGGCCTTTGATTGTCAAGGTTCTTCTTGTCACAGCTAAATTAATAATGCTGACAAAAAAGTAACACTTCAAATGTTGTTTCAGTAAAACAGTAAATTATGACTGTGATGCTTGTTTATGCAGCTGTAGTTTAAGAGGGGAAAGTCCTAACAGGTAGTCAGGTTACTTCAATATGAGTTGTTTATGGTAAAAATCACAATTTTTATTTTGTTGAAGAGTAGGCAGTACTTTCTCTGTTTTATACTCTGCTTCTAACTTCAGCTACCCTGGAAAAAGACAAAAAAAGATGCAACGTTATATATGAGGGGGCTTTCCAGCTGTCTATTTAGCAAATGCAGGAGAAGGAGAAAATACAGGAAAAAGTTAATTCCATATAATAGATGTCAGTGATAAATAGTGTTCTTCATGACATTGAAAAAACAAGGAAGATGGAGGGAAAGAACTCATATCACTTATTTTCAAAACAATGGCATTTAATTTTTTTGTAATTTTTTTATTGTTTCCTCTAACAGAATTTAAAACAAGCAATTTGAATTGCTAGTAATAATATGGGCCACCTACCTGGTGTTTTACATTTCCTTTTAACATCTCATTTCAAATTGTATTTTGAATCTGTCCTGAAAATGCTTACCTCTGTGTATATAAGCTGTCTGTGGGCATCAAATTCAGTTTAGGCATCTAGATGCTAAACAGCTGCATGTAATTTTTTTTTTCTTTTTTTAATTCCCATTGCTCTTAGGCCAAAAAGCAAATTAGGTGACCTTAAAATATAGCTGAGACTTGATTCCATTACCCAGGGATAGGTGTCTGATGCTGTTTTAAAGGCTCCAGGAGCCTTTCAAAAACATTTGCAAGGGAATGACATATATAGCACTAGATGTGGAGGAGGCAGAATGTGGGATACATTTGGGTGAGCCACATATCAGTCTTCACCCACTCTTAGGTAAATAAAAGAGCTTCTCAGCTAAACTCTAGGCTCCATCGGGCAGACTGACAGCTACAGTAGGAGTTTAGATGTAGTACACAGGTATATAAATGTAAGTGGATCACAGAACTGAAATATCTTAAACTGGATTCCAAACTAAATTACTGCATGTGTGTTCATATCACAGACATTGAAATGCAGTGGCTGATGTGAAAGATAAGGGACTGTAGCTAAGGCATGAGCCTGGCATTTTAAAAGTCTACAATGTAAAAAGGTAATGGGGTTGAATTAATTTATAATACAAATTCTTCTGAAATGCAAATCTAAAACACTATTTGAAGCTCACAATATTCATCAAACTGACTTAAAAGCCATATCGGTTCAACAAATAAGATTTTTAATAATTAGTTTAACATTTCCAAGATCTCTAACCAAATAAATATTGCAAGTTAAATCTTAATGCACTGAATCTTTAATAAAAGAAAAATCCAAGAACTGGAGAAATCTTATAAAATATTTCAGATTTCTCTGTGTAGATATAGTTTGGGTTTGGGGAGATGGGAGAGGAAAGGGAGGGAAGTATCTGCTACTCATTAGCAGTCCATATGAAGGAATAATTAATCAGATATGCTAGAAGACAAAAAATATTTTTTAAAATATAGTAAGGACAAACAAATTGATTATAATAATGATGGAAACAATTGGGAAGTTAAAAAAAAAGCAACCTGTCATAGTTATTTTAAGGACTTAATAGTTTTGAACATCAAGAATTTTGTGCCTATACTTTCAGAAGAAAAATACTGTCTCTCATCAGAAAGATGAAGCAGCATGTGTTTCAAGGAAGGGAGTAGGATAAACAAATGAAGAAGAAATTGGAAAATAAATGTATTAGCCTATAGGATCTAGAAGGCAAGCTATCAATATATATAATTTTTTTGTCTAACATGCAGTAACTTGGTTTTTTTGTTCAGTGTCTAAAGTCACAGGTTCACAGGTTGACAGGTTATTCTGAGTTGGAAAGGACCCACACGATCATCTAGCCCAACTCCTAATTAAAGGCCCACTCAGGGATCAGGCCCACAGGTGTGGAACCATGGGCACCACGCTCCCTACATCCAAGCCCCCCACCATCTAGACCATGTCACTGAGCTCTTCATTGAGTCTTCTCTTAAACACTTCCAGGGGTGGTGAGTCCACCACCTCCCTGGGCAGACCATTCCAGTGAGAGATCACTCTCTCTGTGAAAAACCTCTTCCTAACATCCAGCCTAAACCTCCCCTGGCGTAGCTTAAGGCCATGTCCTCTTGTTCTGGTGTCATCAGCCTGAGAGAAGCGATTTACACCCACCAGACTGCAACCTCCCCTCAGGTAGCTGTGAACAGCAATGAAGTCACCTCTGAGCCTCCTCTTCTCCAGGCTGAAAAACTCCAGTTCCCATAGCCGCTCCCCATGGGGCTTGAGTTCCATCTGGGCCTTTGCCTCTCTAGTTTTTCTCCTGCATGACCTGACAACTTCCTTAAACACACACTGACTTACCTCCTCCTTTTCCCAAAGGCTCTACATCCTCCTTTTCTCCCCTAGTTCTTTCAGGAGCTCTTTGCTCATCCAGGCCGGCCTTCTGCCCCTCCAACTCATTTTTCAGCATATTGGGACAGCCTGCTCCTGCGCCTTCGTGAGTTCATTCTTCAAGTATGTCCACCCTTCCTGAACCCCCTTGCCATTAAGTGCTGTTTTCCACGGTACTCCCCCAATTAATTTCTTCAAGAGTCCAAAGTCTGCCCTCCAGAAGTCCAGCATGGAGGTTTGGTTCATGCCCTTTCTCATCACACTGCCAATTGAAAACTCTATGTATGATCTCATGGTCACTACATTCCAGATTTCCTCTAACCACAATACCACTGACCAACCCTTCCTTATTTGTAAACAATAGGTCAAACACAGCCTCCCCCCTGGTTGGCTCACTCACCTGCTGCATCAAGAAACAGTCATTAACT
>WEKX01026220.1:16360-33375 GCA_013390025.1 Pitta sordida
CTCAGCCTTTCCACCTCTTCCTTCAGCTCTGTTATCATGGAGAGCAGATCATTTACCAGCTCACACTGGGCACAGGTGTAAGCAATGGTGACTCTTTAGATGCGTTATCCCTCTTTGTCAGGTTATCTTCCAAAAGTCACAGATGGGTTCATCAAAATTTACTAATCTGAAAGTCTTCTAAAAAACCAGAAACTTGAAAATAGATGCTGAGGCAAGCCTCTGTTATATTCACAATTTTAATTGACTATATATATATATATTAATTCATGTAATTATAAAATACTACTACTGGAAAGACTGTGCTTCATTGTTCTGCTTAAAATGACATTTAGCATTTTCGTTTCTCAACAAAATGGAGGTTTTCGTCTTATTCAAAATGTAAACAGATCTCACTGAGCTCATACAGTTAAGTAGTCAAAAATTAACTGTTGCTGAATAAAAAGGAAGATACAGACTCTGAAGATACTGAATATCATGTCAAGCAGTAAATGGATGTTACCACAGATGTATACGTCCTGTCAAAGAGGGGGATTTGAACTAAATATTGTTTTAAATACTGTGGTCAACAATAACTTGGTTTAGTAGCATCAATTCTCAAATATTCACATCCATTACAGTAAGTATAGGTTCCTAATCTCATCATGATACAGCTGATAACTCATGACCATGAAAGGAACTGGAAGAAAAAGAAACAACAGATACTCATTTACATGGCCTATAGGTTAATTAAAATTGCCTTGGAAATGAGAAGGAGCAAGTTACTTGCTAAGACTGGCAACGCCAAATAGTGTAGTTTGGTTTTCTTTAAAGACTGATGATGCACATGAACCAACAGTCCAGTGTGAAGAGGATAGAGTCCTGGAGAAGTCCTGTGAGATCTTGAAATGACTCCCAGTGTGATACGCTAGAAGTAATAAAGTTACCTTGCAACATTTCGGTTCCATGAATATTTCACTTCCTTTCTCTATTACCATAAAATCAGGGTTCATATGTAAACAAGTTTGTGATGATCCTATTTCTAAATGAATTGTTTCTTCACTTCCGATGATGACTATAGACTGACTAAAGAATAACTCCTTTCTAGTAAATATATCAGTAATTGATGGCAGACTGAGAATGATGTTTTACTTTATTTTTTAATATCTTCCAGGCATAAAGCTTAAAGCTTACAAGCAGACTTAACAAATAGAACTTATTTGTAACACTGAAAATAATACTGTGCATGTATTTCCACTATAGAGGGAAAGTAATGGAATTTGCATATTTGGTGCATGCTTAGGGCTACCATCTGTCAAAGTAACGTTGCCTGGTGCTGCTAATTTCGAAGGTGATCAGAGTGACCAAATAGATCTTATGGTATTTTATTTCAAAAGCTGAGAAGATTATCAAAGGTCAAGACTGTCTATATAATTTAAATTCAGCCTTTTAATGTAATAAGCACTATAGCATTTGACTGTAGTGCTAAATTTGGACTTCATTTAGAAAATTAAGATTAGACAGTGAGGATGGCTCCCATTTTCATTTAATGCAAGAGTTAGTCTGTGCATATAAATATACACAGTAATACATGCACCCATGTCCATAGTTGCACACCAGCATACACGCACTTACATAAATATGTGCACAGTGAACCGGAAAGGGCATTAAAAGCAAGAATGGATGGTTTGAATGTAGTTGATGAGAACATGCTGTAAAGCGGGTTTAATTTTTGGCTGTTACAGACTTATGTGAATATGGCCATCATTGGAACAAGTCTGGCATTTTTAGTTTCAGGTTTGCACTGAGCACTGTGGCATTTTTTAGGCTACCCTGGAACAAACCCCTGTAAGGCAGTATTAAAAGTTTTTCTTTTGTATGGTGGTAATAATAGCAACTATGCAAATTGAATTTGTCAGTCTGCAGGAAATTTTTATAACATGACCTTTTCGTAATGTTGGCATTTGTTTTTTCAGCCCTATGCACTAAATCTTGACATAAAATGTTTTATCTAGATTAATTTCATGCATATACCTGTTTACTGATAGTGAAAATGTTCCCAAAGTTTTATATTTAATGCAGTTTTTAAATGAAATTTAATTAAAGGATTGTATGTAAAAACAAATACTTTTTTTTAAGTAGACTAAAAAAAGAGTTTAAAGTTATTGAATTTTGCCTCATATGTAAAGTTGCTATATGATAATCTTGATAACTGCAAAATACTTTTTTACATACTCTTTTCAGTTACTTGTAATATATAGTGAAAAGAACAAATAGTAGACAGTTATATTTTGGCGCTTTTTTAACAAGTCTTTCAAGCGCAATATGAACTGGATAAATTTACGGAATAAGCAACTACAGAATCTGCGTCATTTCTGTGATGTTCTTGAGGACCTTAAGATCAATTTGGCAGATTTTAAGGGAAGTTTGCACAGAGTAAGGCTCATGACCTTCAACTGTGGGTGATTTAATTGACAGAGAGATTGCTTCAAGAAACACAAATATTAATGCCTTTTCAGTGACATTTTCATGACATGTTTTTGTCATGTTGTTTTTATGTGGTTTTTGTTGAGGGTTTGGTTTTGGGTTTTTTTAATTTTTTCCCTTGAAAAGTGTGTCTAACTGTTCTGGACATTATAATTAACCCTATTTACTATAAATAACTCAGTACAGTTTTTGGTCCTGGGTGTAGTTCTGTCTCAATATTCATTCTCACTCTACTAATTTTGTAAAGTTTTACAAACATTAAAGGGAATTCTTCTTTCCTGTGTGTGACACTTAGCCTCAGGTCAATGTCAGGTGAGTCAGGGGATATTTCTGTGATACTAGTCAGGCTTCAGATTATACATTCAATGTCCAAATAAGATGCTTATAACAACTCTATGAAGCTGGAATGGAGAGGAATTCCAACATACAAGACATCAGCACTGTATCTCTTGGTCTCACTGTCTGTTGTCGCACCCAAAATATGTCCCAAATAACCAATGGGACAGCGTTTCAAAAACAGTTTGTGGAGAACTGCAGGGAGAAGTGTGTTTGCCATCATAAGATATTAGAAAAGAAACAAGTGATTTTGCTTCTATAGGGATGGTCCATGGAGTGAAATTGTACCATCGGTAGCAATTGTTGGGAAGGACTGTGAAGATTTCTTCGGCACTTCAAGAGAAATATTTTTCGTCTTTAAGGGCAAAATCTAAGAAACCACATGCTTTCACATTATCACAGTATCACAGTATTAGCAAGATTGGAAGAGACCTTGGAGATCATCAAGTCCAACCTGTAACCCAACACCAACCCATTGTCTAAACCATGGCACTAAGTGCCTTATCCAGCCTACTCTTAAACACCTCCAGGGATAGCGACTCCACCACCTTCCTTGGCAGACCATTCCAGTGAGAGATCACTCTCTCTGTGAAAAACCTCTTCCTAACTTTCAGTCTAAACCTCCCCTGGTGTAGCTTAAGGCCATGTCCTCTCGTTCTGGTGCCGTCAGCCTGAGAGAAGAGATCCTCATCCACCTGGCAGCAACCTCCTTTCAGGTAGTTGTAAACAGCAGTTAAGTCTCCTCTTCTCCACTTGTACATAGCAGTCTCCATTGACCCCATTTCCAGTTCTTGCTTCGCTTCTTACATTTCATTCTTATATTTAATATTGTGCTTCCCTATTCAGAAAATGGAGTTCAGTTACTGTTCCTTTTCTTGATCCAGCAGGAAGTGTTTGTATCCCACCTCAAATTTCTTTAAAAGTGGCTTCTGCATTTTTGTTTCACAGGTTCACAATTTCCTTAGTAACTAGAATAGTTCTCATTTATGCATAGATTTGGATATGCATATATGTGTGATATTTGAAGATATAGCACTCTCTATATAATTATAGATTAATATAATGGCTTGGCTTGAAAGGAACCTTAAAGATACCCTAGTTCCTACTCCCTGCCATGGGCAGGGACACCTTGTGCAAGATCAGGTTGCTCAAAACGTCCAGGGAGGGGGCAACCACAACTCTGGCAAACCTGTTCCGGTGCCTCACTACCTTCTGGGTAAAGAATTTCCTACTAACTAGTGAGATCTTCTATCTTTTTGTTTAAAATCGTTCTTCCTTGTCCTGTTACTGTCTGCTCATGTAAATGTCACTCTCCATCTTTTTTGTAAGCCCCTTTAAAGTACTGGAAGGTCTCCTCAGAGCCTTTTTATCCCCAGGCTTAACAACCATAGCTCTCAACCTGTCTGCGTAAGAGAGGTGCTCCAGCTCTCTGATCATTTTCATGGTCCTTCTCTGGACCCACTCTAATAGGTCCACATCTTTCCTATGCTGGAGACCTCATGTAATCATGCATGTGTATATCCAGAACATAAGAAGATGGATGATTTTGAGGTCCCAGTTCACAGCTACTTTCAATCTAGATGCCATAAACATAATTCTTACATGTTACAGATAGCAGTCCGTTACCCCCAGCTGTGGTATGCAATTAAATGATGACCACAGAGTCAAATACACCCTCATAGTTGTAGATAGTAGGTAATGACAGGCACAGGCAATTTCTCTTTGTGTGACATTAGATCTACTAAAATAGCTATTGTTAATGTTATCTTAAGTATTGTTTAAAGTATGACAATTAATATGCTACTTTACAGACAAAAGTTTAATCAAATGCTTTCAAAGATGTGTGTTCATTATCAGTATAACTCCATAAAAGTAGCTTTGCTAGTAACATCCCTGCTTTTTTACTAGTTTTCTGTAGTATTGTACTGGTTTTCTGTTTGTGGATTCTTGAGAAAACACCAGGTTTCATAAAAATAAAATTTATTTCAGCATAATATTTTATATTGAGGTAAATGAATAATAAAAGGTCAAATCTTGCTTTTTAATAAAAATATGATTCCAGACTCCCTTTTCACTGAATGCTGAAAGAAGAATAAGGTGCTTCAATGTGCAAGGCTTGTATCTTTTCAGCACCTGAACAGAGCAGATTCTCAGTCTAGGAAAAGCCGGGACTTTACTACTGGAATACAGACAAGGAATATGAGGGGTGCAATGTCCTGCAGTATTTTTCTGTGTAACACTAATAACAAAGTGTAAAAATCAAAAAATGATGCTTCTAAACCATCATCTTAATTTGCTACAGGAGCACTGGATATAAAAATATTCCATGACTAACAGGCAATAGATTTGCCACTACTACCAGCTGTGCTGGAAAAGTATATTTTGAGAATGTGCACTTAAACTAATGCTGCAGAAAAAAAACCAAAGCTTTAACTATAAATACTATTCTGGCTTCAAGGTGCCACAATCTCATTTACTTCAGGAACAATTCTTTCCCCAACAAGCATGGAGTTATGCTACTACATAAGTGCAGATTTTTAGCAGAAAACTCTTCTCTCTGAAAGTGTCTGAGTTTTAACTGAGATTCTGACTTCTTAGTCACTGAAAATTGGTTGATAACTCAAGTGGGACCTGGATTTGGAGTTATCAGCTTGTATTAAAAGCTGCAGAGCTGTTTTAAAAAAGACAAAAAATGTTCTTTCCTTCTATTACACTAATGTGTTTTCATTTGTAGTAAAATTCAAATGCTTGTGGAAATGTCCTTCATAAACACATAAACTTAAATGTAAGAGTACTCAGTTAAGCAGCTGGACCTCAGGAATTCAGACTACATAAGGAGTCCATTTAGTAAGCTAAGGTATTTCTCTACGCATGCAATCATTCTAAGTGCATGTCATTTGATGGTCACTCCCATTCAGTCAAGGTTTATTTGAGAGTAGTTAATCTAAGAATCAAAACATTTCAGTTAATTCTGCAATGAAAACAACTAGTTCTTTGTGGTTTGTCTCACCTAAGTTTTCAGATAGGGTGAGATAAAGGAAAAATATTTTCCCTGGGAGATTGCACCAAATATTCTAGGTTGAAAGGTGAAAGGTTAATGGAAAACCTGGATAGTGCAGTGATAAATCTATATATAAACTTACAAGGAAATTAAGTCTTTTGTATTTGATTCAGAATATGCAGTAAGGAAAAACAGGACCTGCACACTGAGTGATAAGATAGAAAGAAAGATGAGATCAGAGAACATTTACTGAGGTTTGCATGTCCAGAGTACCAAATCAGAAAAGAAAGTGGCTGAGTAGAGGAAAGACTGTGGAAAAAGAAATGTGCTCGTGCTATTTAAAGATAACATTGTAATATAGGCTCACAAGGTGGCAGGATTAAGTAACCTTTAATTATTGCATTCCTTTACATCTATTTTTTTTACTTCACATATTTTTGTTCAGGTATTTAAAATATACAGATTGCATGGCAGTTGAGATATGTATATGATTTTAATTTCAATGGGGTGTACTTACCTTGTTAAAATTAATGTTATCTCTCTTCTGTCCTGTGAATTTTACCCTAGACTCTGTAGCACTATGGGTAGAAAAGTTATTAGAAATATAGATTTACTGTAACACAGAATTATACTGAGTCCTCATCCTTCTTAAAAACTTCTCCAAGATGACAATGAGATTTAATAGCGACACATACAGCTTTTACATTTCTAGGTTGTACTTTTCTCTCAGGCTCCCTGGTAAGGAATGAGGGGGTAAGTGTACAGCCAGTCCTGGGTGTGAGTGTGTGTCCAATGTCCCCATTGCAGAGCATTTGCTGCTATATGCCAAAATATCCTCTCCCCTGAAATTTTCCTCCACAGTAGCATTGCTTTCAGATTTGGAAAATGACAGTCCGTTTTTCTGTAACAGCAGATCCATTCATCACTTGTAGTGAGAAGAACGACTTCAGACAAATGTGAAATCTACTGGACTGTCATGATACCCTGAGAGTAAATACTATACTCCATTTGTGCTTAGTGAAATTGTTAATTTTTCCATTTGGATCGCAAGTGCTGAAGCCAAAAGAGCATGCAGATTCCTTTATGGACCACAGGAACACACTTTCATGCTCAAGTCTGTTCATTATTCAAGAGTTTTTATATTAGAATAGTTGTCTGGCCCCAAAAAAATTGTCCATTGATTTGAATAACCATTAATTTTTCCACTATGAGTAGTTTCACTTGTCAGAGCTGATTTGTGGTTTGTTTGTTTTTGGGGGGTTTTTGGTGGGAATTTTATTTAGGGAATCATTCTAAAATCATACAGGTCCCAGCATTAGACTTATTGGTCACAGGGAGTCTTTAACATGGCGTGACTGAAAACAAGGACTCTATTAACCTCTCTATTACTCACCAGGGAGCAAATATCTAGTTGTTAATTAGAGCAATAAATCAGTAGTGAATGCAATAATCACAATTTGTTTAGCGTGGTATTTTTAAGCTGTACTTTCCTATTTTTTGTGACAAAAATACACTCACACCTGTTCAAATCTTGAGGGTGTTCAGTGCATGAGGAAAATTGACAAAGACCAAATGAGATACAACAGCTAAAATAAAATGTGCTTATAGTCAAAGTAGTAGCATCAATGAGATTAATCAATAAGTGCCATTTCTGTGGATGTGATATAGTCTCAAAACATGATCTGCACCAGCTTTAATGATAGTTACTTTGTGTCAGTGAAAGAAATAAGACACAACTGCATATGTGGAAAATATGTTATGATTAATATTTTTTTGAAAAATTCCTTCAAGCATTAAAGTCGGAGTCCTTGAGTCCCATCACAACAAAACAGGCATGGCTGGTTGCTGAATGAGTTCAGCTATGCTAGACAGTGAGCCCCTACAGTACCTCACACAAAAGTCTTGATATCAAGTGATTTATACAGGACAGTGGATGTTGTCTTTTGTGGTATATTGAGGGTGTCCAAGAATATATGACTTCCCTCCATAATGATGGGAAGAGGAATAAAGATGTGGATGAGGCTCTCTAGCAGACTATGGTGTAGCATTTGTACATGACACAGAACAGCAGATACCGCATTAAAACCTTAACTTTAGGAAACTACAGCAAACCTCCTGTCAGTCTCTCTTCTCAAAGCTTCACTTAAATGGTAGCTTCAAATGAGCAATCTGCTCGTGTTTCAGTCCTTTGTTGCCACTGAGAGTCTCATTGACATGCAGTACTTACTTTGACGGTCATGTTTTGCACTTTGGTGTTTAGAAATGCATTAAAGTAATCTAATTTGAGTGACAGAATAACCATTATAGACTCTCTTGTTTTAACAGTGTGAAAACTGCTAAAGGAGGAGTAGTGTTTTTGAGTGAACAGCTACATGATTAATATAGTTTTGTGCATTTTCTATGAAACAGCATCTAACTATCTCTGATTCTATCTGGAAGACATGTAAAAGTCAAAGTTATGTTTGTTGAAGCACTGTATACCAAACTTGCAGATTTTGCAGGTTTTCAAACAGAAATTATATATTTCTTTGTAAATTGGAATTATATAGTGGATGTAATTTCTTTTATGAGTAAAAATAATCCCTGAGAATAATATGCTGGGTTTGATTTTCTGTCACTAGAAAAAAAAGAAGAAATATCTAGTGCAAGGGAACCATCATCAGGTACTCAATAACTGCTATACAAAAATTGTCAAGGGAGTAATTTTCATGTATTAAGAGTGAATTCAGTGTTGCAATATAGATAATAATCAAATCAAGCATAGGTGGTATGCTCATCAGGTACTACACTCAGAATGTGCAATTAATTCTTCCATTCTCATATTAAGTGCTTAAAGGCACTATTTATATTTATGGAGAATTTATATGTTTGCCACTGTATCTCTATATGATTTAGTTTTAAGTAGTCCTGTGTGAAGCAGAAAGTTGAATTCAATCATTATGCATCCACTTAATATTTGAGATATTCCATGATACTATGATCATAATGGAATATTCACCCTATAGCCTGAAGATACATATTTTCTCCTCAGAAACAGTGAGCACAATACCTCTCCTTTTTAAACTTTTATGACTCAGAACAGGCAGTATGCACAGTTATGATTGCCTTCTTTAAATCTGACAGGTCAGCTACTACCTGGTGATAAATGGCTTCTCCTGGAGAACTGGCCAAGATTTTCAAATAGTGACAGAACATGTTTCCAGTTCTCTGGGATATGTAAAAGGAAGAAGAGAAAGAGAGATATAGGTGTTTAGGATTTTATCTAGAATTCATATTTTCATAGCATACAGTGAAATAGAGACAATTGTAGGTATTCTCTTCTAGTTCATAGCCCATTAGTTCTTCTAGTATGTAGTACCCTCACAGAAGAAATATTTAAGTGGATATCAGCAGTTTAAAGATCAATGCCCTATTTAATTATAATAATTTAGAGCTTTAGGATACCTAAAAACATATTGTAAATATCTTAATCATGCCTTCAGAGTAATTTTTATTTCCATAAAGAAAAGAAGTCAAAAATACCTGGCTAAACATCTAATAAAATATAGTGGAAAATGAAGCCTGACCATTTATACAGTACTGTTTTAAATCCAGGTGAAATGAAGAGTGTAATATATATTAAGTATAAAGAAGTGTCGTGTATAAACAACTACAGCAATACCTCAAAATTCGCAGATGTTAGAGTCTCCTCCCCTACTGTGAATCCCCTGTTCTGCGAGGATAGGTGCATCATGAATATGCAAATAAGCTGTGCCTGTTGCCCCACACCCCTCAGCCCTGAAGCAGTGAAGGGAACTCCTGCCACCTCCCCACACCCTCTCATGGCACAAGGTATTGAAGGGAAACTTCCCTGTCCCTTCCATGCCTATGGAGTCTGCAGGATTCCCTGTGGGAGCCTACGCAGGAATTTTCAGCTTTCACTGCCACTGCCATTCCGTACTGCCCTGTGACGGGAGCCAGCTGAGGTGAGCTTCCCGGCCTGGAACCAGGAAGGTGTCTCCACCGTCAGGACCATCCTGTGCTGGGATCCCACAGCCTTCCTGCCACCGGGACTCTGCAAGCGCTTTGTGCTGGCATGGTAGGGACCTTCCATCCTGTCCCATCTGTGTCCCATCTCCAGCCACTCCCCAGTCCTACTCAGGACATGGCACGGTGTGTGGTGGAGAAGGCGTCTTGCCAATTGTCGGGGCTGAGACAGGGCTCCGTGGGTGTGGGGCCTTCTGACAGGGCAGTGAGCGAACAGGATCTTGTTTCTCCCTTCCCTGCTGCGGTCCCAGTGCAAGAGGATCCTGTGCGGCAGGAATGTCTTCCTGGAGCAAATCTGAGGCTGCAGTGGTGCACGGGTCCTGCAGCCCTTCACCTTCTCCAGCGAGACCTGGGCTGGATCTGGGAAGGCGTGCCCACTGCCAGGACCCTCCAAGTCCTTTGTGTGGGTGCCACAGGGGGCTTCAGTCCTGTGTCACACGTGTCCTGTGTCTAGCCGCTGCCCAGTCCTTCTCAGGCCATGGCATGGTGTGTGGCAGAGAAAGCATCCTGCCAATTGCCAGGGTTGAGATGGGGGCTCCATGGGCAGTGGACCAAGGACATCGCTAACCCTAAACACACCGTAACCCGGGAGGCATTACTCTAGCTACCACTACTACCAACTCAAAACTCTAGCAGAAAATGATCCTGAAATTACCTTTAAAATATTGTTTTCCAAAAAGTTAAAGTGTTTCATCAAGTCTCTGTATATATAGCTACTTGATTATTACTATAGTTGCATGTTTCTAAATGAGGAAATATTAGGAGGTCAGTTGAAATAAAATATGTATTGAAGTGAACCAGTTATGTATAAACTGAATTGCTTCCATGAAGGTATAAGACAAATTTTAAGAGCTTGATAAGCAACAGTCAGAGATAAACATGCTGTGTTAGCATTGTACATTAGTAATGGGTTATTTGAACATTTCAATCCCTTCTTTGGCCATTACAGATTTCTTTTTTCTAGAGAAAATATACAATTCTTCCTGGCAGATTTATGCAAGTGAGATATTTGGTAGATGATAAATTAGATAGTTGTAGATACTGATTTTAATTTTCATAATGCAAGCCTCTTCCAACATGTGAATATTTAATCCCTTCATACATGTATTAAAATTTCTAGAACAGACAATGCTTTACATGCACAGGATGAGGAACTCTGCCAAGGAGTGCAATGACTGAAAAGGTCTATGGAGTCGTCGTAAATAAATGACTCCATAGACATGAACTACTGTTTTGTTTCTACATCTATTACCCTAAATATGTGACAGAAGATGGAAACATCAAGGATGGTTCAATGAAAGGCAGGATGAGGTTCTGTGGCACGAAAGTTCAACAGCGTTCAGTCAAGCTAGGAAAAATTACTAATTTATGACTAGCCCGTTCAGAGCCATTTATTCATCTCGTGAATTGTTCATTTGCTGAAACATTTAAATTGAGTAAAATTATCTTTGTAAAACACATGCTACACCTCAAACAGAAGTTACATTCCAGTACTAAAATCATGGATTTCATAGTGTACATCATGTGGATGGTTAGATTACAAGGTTATATTTTGATCCCTTGTTAAGTAAGGAAAAAGAAAAATCTTTCGTAATGGAACCACAGCTTTTATTACTCAAGATGCACCTCAGTATTATTATTAGGAAATCAATCCTTCCCTTAGAAGAAAATTAAAATAATTATATCCAAGAAAATAAAGGAGCTTTATAAACTTGACGAAAATGATGAGCATAATGCTGTGAAATAGCTGGTTTTTGTATTCTTGTGCTAAATAAGGGTTCATGTAAGTTTATCTGACCAAGAGCCTTACTATTTATTCATGCTCATTCATTCTTCATTGATTTTCATTCAGTCTTTATATTTTTAATAGTGTAGTGAGGAAGGACATGATGTGTGCATAATAACACAAAAATATCCAGTCATACAAGATGAAAAAAAGAAAAGAAGCTATGAAGAGAAAAAAAAAATCCAAATAGTTCCAGGATACAGGATATATTTCCATATAATTTTTTTAAAACTACAAGAATTCTAAGGCAGATCATTGTAAATAAATGGCATAATTCACACTACACATGGAAAGACAAAACTAAGAGAGCTGGGGTTGTTGAGGGAGCTGTGGTTGGTTTTGAGGGAGGTGGGGTTGTTTAGCCTGGAAAAGAGGAGGCTTGGGGGGGACTTTATTGTTCTCTACAACTACCTGAAAGGAGGCTGTAACCAGATGGGGGTCGGTCTCTTCTCCCATGCAACCAGTGACAGAACAAGAAGACATAGTCTGAAGCTGTGCCAGGGAAAGTTTAGGCTAGATGTCAGGAAAAAAACATTCACAGGAAGAGTGATTGGGCATTGGAATGGGCTACCCAGGGAGGTGGTGGAATCACCATCCCTGGAAGTGTTTAAGAATAGACTGGATGTGGCACTTAGGGCTATGGTTTAGTTGATGAGATGGTGTTAGGTAATAGGTTGGACTAGATGATGCGAAAGGTCTTTTCCAACCTAGTTGGTTCTGTGTAAACTGCATCAGTGATTCCAATGAGATGCTTCACTAAAGTTAATGGACAGGCACCCATGGTAGCAAATGAACTTTTGAAATGAAACAAATAATATGCACAGTATGAATGAAAGTTTATTCCTTGTGATTTTACCTGAAAATGTATTTTCTTTTTTTTAATTCTGCATGTGAGACTTTGTGTGAGGGGAAAAATAATGTGAAAATGATGTATGTATATAGACTCATATTTTCAGATTGGATTGTGAAGAACATTGTGGATTATAATTGTGTCACTATCACAACATATTTAAAGCCTTGAAAATAAGAAAGGGAGTTTATAAGATCATGTCCATAAGTACAATGATAGTTCGCTTATTTGCAACCCGTATTTTGCGGGATCCGAGTAGTCGTGGTTGATTTTTCTGTGAGTTGTACGACCTCAGCGCGTGCACAGAACATACTGTGAACTCCGTCATCTTGTGATTGTATAATGAATGCTACCAACTCCATGATGTCAGGAGCGCTGCTGCGCGGCTGGCACACAAACACCGGACTGTGCCAGCACTTCCAGGTAACACGATACAATGCTGCTGCAAACTGAGGAATGGCGGCGGACGGTTGCTGCTGTCAGTGATGACCCTGGTGTGGTGGCAGACAGGAGGTTTAAACCCCAGGCGGGCAGGAGCAGAGCCACTGACTCAGCACCATGCCTCAGCTCTGTCCGCATGGCCGCGACATGGGTGACATAGCCCATTGTGTGCTGATGATATCAGTTCAGGCTCCTGATGTCAGTCTGACCCCTAGTGCTGCCACAAAAACACCCGCTTGCTGCCCAAATTAAAAAGTTCCTTCCAGGCAGCAGGAGAGTATGTACGTGTACTGTGGGTTTTTTTGTATGTAGATGTTTATTGCTGTGCCAGGAACACAGAAACAGTCGATACCAGACAGGCCTGGGAGGTCCCTTCTAGGATGCGTGGGGCAGAGGAGGTACGGAGCGAGGGTAGGAGAGGGAAGGGGAGAAAGCTATGGCCTGGGACATCAGGCACAGGGACAAGCAGGGCTGCTGGCATTCCCAGTGTGGTACACACCTGTCCATTGGTGCTGCGCCGGCTCCTCCTGCCCATCCGCTCCCGCCCCGCACATCTCTGAGGAGCAGCACCAGGAGCAGATCACAGAAAGCCACTAGCTCTTTTGCGCTGCTCAGCTGCTCCCAACCTGCGCTCCTGCGGACAGTCTTGGTAGGAGGCAGGGAGGTGGACCCCGGCTGCCACCCGCCAGGGATGGGGCAGGCGGTGGCAAGCCTGGGAGAAGCGGCGATGGTCAGCTTCCTTCGGCCCACAGTGTTGGTCTGGCTGCATGCAGCTGCCAGCCTATGGAGGGCTTGCTGCCACAAGCCCAACCACACTGAAGGACAGGAGAGGAGAAGGAAGTCAACCAAAAATCAAAAACCACCTCACCCAGCAGGAAAAGCAGCTTAGCACTGTGCTTCTTGAAACCAAAAACCCTTTGTAGATTGATGATGCCTGTCAGTGGTGCCATTGGATATGTAAATTGAGTACAAACCAGGCAGTGAAGGAGTGAACCTCTGCAGCTGCCCTGGCTCTGCACCCCAGTTCAGTTCTGTCTGCTTGCACAGCTACCCCTGCCAGAAAGCCCAGAGCTTTGCTTGGGGCTGTTGCAGTCCCAGAAAAAGAAAAAAAAAGCCAAAAACCCAAACCTGCCCCAAACACAGCAGCAGCAGGTGTGTCACAGCCTTGCTTACATCACAGCCCTCTCCTGAGTGCTGGTTGGGTGCACTGCAGTCTCTTTGACAGTGGCAACTGTCCCAGCCCATGCAGCTGTCACTCCCATCACAGAGCGCCAGGGTATCCAGGGCACTGCCCCACCCAGCAGTGACCCCATTCCCCAAGCCTCTCCTAAGGTCCTGACTGGAGCAGCATCGCGCCTCTGCCCTGTTTGAACATACAAGTCANTCTGCCCTGTTTGAACATACGAGTCATACACCAGGAACCAGAAACTCCAATAAAACCCAGCACAGACATGGCAGGGAATGGACAGTGGCAAGAGCCTCTGTACTCACTCAGCTCCGGGGGGGGGTGTGTGGGCTTCGGCTTCAAGGCTCCCAGCTGTGCCTGCTGCTGTGGGTTTCTGTACTCAGAAATGCAGCTCCCATCCAGGAGCCAGGATTCCTTGGCTAGGAGGCGGCAAAAGGTGTTTCCTCCACTTTAATGAGGCGCTACGGAGGGAGTCACACTCCGAGGACCACCCTCCAGACCTTAGTCACAGAGAGGGTGTGGCTATGGACGTGACCTACTTGAATACTCATGGGTTTGCTATCTTCACAGATTCCAGAACTTGTGGGAATCTGAGCAGACCCAATGGACCACGAGTTCCTGGGGTTAACTGTATTTTGTTTTTGTCAGAGTAGCAGTAAAATTCATGACAGTGAAATGTTCAGACAATGTTCAAGCACCTTATGCATTGATTAAATTTATTGGTTTGTTCTAGTATTTAATCAAGTCCCAGGAAAATTTATTGCCCAGGATACTTAAGCAACATGAATATTATACATTCATCTTACCAGACAAAACAAATGCCTGTGGTTTTGGAGTAAACAAACTGAAAAATGTGAGTGTTTTAGTACATACCTACAATGTTTGTGTATACATGCATTTGTTTATGCTCATAAAATCAAGATAAGAATAAGCAATCACAATGCATTAATAAATTTCCTTAAGGAATTTTCCTCCTTGCTCTCCTTAAGGAATTTTCTCCTATTGTTATCACATTTCTCGTTATCAAAGCTCAAAAATTGTAGTTGAAAATTTAAATATAAATAAAACTCAAATATTATTAGTACAAAAAATATTTTAAAAATCACAGTATGCACTCCTTTAAACATTGTTTGCATTATTCACTTGCAAGGTCAGAATGATAAGCTTTCCACACCATTTCCTATTACATTTTTTTAAATTGTGATCAATTGTGTCTCCTGGTTGAAGCTGTATTGTTCTGACACAGGAATTAATTAATTTCAATGACAAAAGAAGAGGCACCCATTCAAGTCTTGAGGCATCAACCACATGAGTTAGAAGGGCAAAATTTAAGTAAAATAACATCTTATCCTATCTCATCCGAATAACTGAATTTCTTCAATCATATCAAAGTACTCTTAAAAAGATATAAAGCATGTATCATGGAAATTAATGTTCTAAGCAGTTAATGATAACTTTATTTTTTCTTGCAGTCCCATTTACAAATGGGTGACATGGAACTGTTTGCAAGAAAAAGATCCTAATCCACCATAACTAAACCCTGTGGCAGCTGATTAGTTGTCCCAAATGAGGACTTATCTCCTAATCACAGCCTTGATATCAATAGCATAAGACATAAAAAATAAATAAAGATGTTCAGACAGCACTTTCTCTGTTCTTTTCCTGTGACTAGGCATCACTGAAAAAAGCCTAGCTCCAACTTATTCACTCCTGAAGGGAGCTTCAGGTATTTATCAGCCAGATCCTCCTGAGATTTGTTTTCTTCAGACTAAACAGCCCCATCTCTCTCAGCCTTTTCTTACATGTGAGGTGCTCCAGTCTCTTAACCAACTACGTGGACCTTCCCTGGACTCCAGAGTGTCAATATCTCTTGTACTGGGGAACACAGAGCTGGACACTCTGCTCCAGGTGTAGAACATCAGTGCTGCATGACACAACCTCAGTGTGCTGGCAAAACTTATCTAATGCAGTCAAGGATATCATTGGCCTTTTTTGCTTCAGGAGAACATTGCTGGTTCATATTGCTTGGTGGTCACCAGGACCCTCAGGTCATTTTCTGCACAGCTTCTGGGTGTCTACCAGCACAGTTTGATAGCCAGAGTTTTTCCTCCCCAGGTGTTGAACTAGATAATATACCTGATATGACTAATATTATTATGGTGGTAGTGGTAGTTTATGTTTGTTCATTTTTTGTTGTTGTTTTGTTTGGGGATTTTTTTTTGCTTGTTTTGTAAAAGAAAGTACATATTGTTAAATGACCATGGCCGAGGGTTTCTCAAGAAAACAAATTTTTACAAAATTAAGAGTTGAAATAGAATCTAGAGATACAAAGAGAAAAATAGGCATTTTTTCCTGTCATATTCTAAACCATAACTATATCTCAGGCCAGGGTTCTCACTGTAAAAGACAGGAAAGAGATGTCACAGGTTTCAGTAAAAGGAAGTAGTTTTCTGGAATCTCCAGTTATAGCAACAAAAGTTTTGCCTAGAATAAAAGGATCACAGAATCACAGAATCACAGAATATTATGAGTTGGAAGGGACCCACAAGGATCATCTAGTCCAACTCACCATCTAACACCCGTACAGAAACCAAGAGCACATCCCAGAGTGGTAGCACAGCCTAGATCCCTCACAGTCTAGCAGGCCACTCCGAGCCGGAAGGGACCCAGGACCATCCAGCCCAACACCCCCCAGCTAGATCATGTCACTAAGCTCCTCATCGAGTCTTCTCTTAAACACCTCCAGGGACGGTGACTCCACCACCTCCCTGGGCAGTCCATTCCACTGTGCAATCTCTGTGAAAAACCGCTTCCTAACATTAAGATTAAACCTCCCCTGGCAGAGCTTGAGGCCGTGCCCTCTGGTTCTGGTGTCATCAGCCTGGAAGAAGAGGTCCACACCCATCTGGCTGCAACCTCCCCGCAG
>WEKX01026220.1:33404-53748 GCA_013390025.1 Pitta sordida
CCAGTCCGATGTTGCACCATTCACCACCACCCTCTGAGCTCGCCCTTCCAACCAGTTTGTAACCCAGCATAAAGTGTTCCCTTCCAGCCCGTGCTTTACAAGTTTTTCCTGAAGCTTATTGTGGGAAACCGTGTCAAAGGCTTTGCTAAGATCCAAGTACACAACATCCACAGCCTTTTTGTCATCAACATTTGTTTCTGGTTCAGTTAGAGACTTTGATTGGAAGAAGGTATTCTTATAGATTGCCCACTTGTTAAACAAAATAATTAAAAGAATATAATCAGTTTTATAACGTGTGTGTTATTTTATCCTGCAGTTTCCTGTTATTATCTTTAGGAACTTTGCTTCACTCAGTTGTTAAACAAAGGGGCCCCGGTCTTTCTATTCCTCTTCTTTCTCTCTGTAATGAAATCTGAACTCTGCCAAAGAATCAAATAAATAGCACCTTATAAATTAACAAGGTATTTCTGTGCATGTATTTATTTCTTTCCCCTACATGTATTTGAAAGCAAAGTTTAAAACTCTTTTCTATCAGTATGGAAAATCACAAAAGAATCAGAGTATTTTGGAAAATGGAACAGAACCATATAATATTTAAAAGCTTGATTATCTGTCTTATAATAATAATACATTTCTGGTGAAATAATGATCATGTACTAATAATTCTGTTTGTGCATTTTCTCAGCTCTGGGACATCTCTGATATTCTTGTTTCTCTAATTTTTGGTCTTTGTTTCCCAAAAAGGATTTTATTACCTTACCATGAAGATTTTTGGAAGGTGTTTTAAAAGTAGAAAACATGAAAAAGATAATTTTTTTGTTTAAAGGAACATAAACAAAATTGTAGGATTAGTTTTGACAGCTTGGGAGTTGGACTAGATGATCCTGTGGGTCCCTTCCAACTCAGAATAACCTGTGAACCTGTGAACTTTCACTTTAGTGGTTCAAGGAAAATAATCACTACATTACTAAAAATAACCAATATGAATGCAAATGGAGAGAAGGAAGAGTCCTTAATTTTTTCTCCCCATTACATACAGTCATGATATTCTCAGTCTAAGTGATATTTCCCTGTATATACAGTCATGTCTCCATATTCGCTGATTGCGGGTTTCCCATGGGTCCCACAGAACCTTTAATCCACCAATACAGGTTCGACATTAATATGGCAAATTGTTGCCCCATCCCAAGTGCTGACTCTGGCACTTTCCCCTGTTAAACTTGATATGGTTGGTGATTGCCCATCTCTGTAATTTGTCAAGGTCTCTCTGCAGGGCCCCTCTGCGCTTGAGGAAGTCAACAGCCCCTCCCAATTTAGTGTCATCAGCAAACTTAGTATTCCTTCAAATCCTGTGTCCAGGTTGTCAGTGAAGATGAAGAGAACTAGGCTAAAGATGGAACCCTGTGGAACCCCACTAGTGACGGGTCTGATGTTTCCCCATTCACCACAACTCTTTATGCCTGACCTGTCAGCCAGTTTCTCACTCCTCAGGTAACATGGTTGTTCAGGTGTGTACTGGACATTTAGTATCAAAAGCTTTGCTGAAGTACAACAAAAAATGTCCATCTACTCTTTTCCCTCGATCAAGTATGGGGGTTATGTTTTTGTAGAAGGAAATCAGGTTAGATAAGCAGGACTTTCTCTTCATGAAGCTGTTGTGCGTGTGACCACGACCAGTGACTGCATTGTCCATTAAGTGTTTGTCAGTACTTCTGAGAATAGTCTTTTTCATGATTTTACTGGGCACTAAAGTGAGACTGAAAGGACTATGGTTTCCACGGTCCTCCTTCTTGCCTTTCTTGAAAATTGAAACAGTGTTTACTAGCTATCTGGATTCCCAAAACTGCATAAAATCATCTGGAGAGGTTTTGCAACTACATCAGACAGCTCTTTGAGGATTCTACAATGAATTCCATCAGACTGCGTAGATTTGTAGAGAGTAGCAGATCCTTCACAAGTTCAGGGTGAAATGGGAGTTGATAAATCTCAGACATGGTCCTCCAGCTCAGGGCACTGAGACCCCCTTGTTCCATTATCCATGTTGAAGACAGAGGCGAAGAAAGTGTTACACAGCTCTCGTCTATGTCCTTGTTTGAGACGTGTTCAAATTAAAGGATTCTGCCACAGATACATGTTTCAAGTGATGAAATTCAAGATGAGAAAGTGTGTGAAGAACACTTCACCTGAAATCAGTATTTATTTCACTTTCTTAACCTAAAGGGAAACATATTGGCATATTCTGGTTTTACCTTTATGAAAAATGCTTTCCACAGGAAAATTAATGCATACTGATACCTATATACATGTGTTTGTGTGTTTAAACATAAATTAGGTAATGGCAGACTTTCATTTATGCTTGTTTTTAGTTTGTTCCTTGCCTCTGGAGCATAGCATTTTGTTCGTCAGTGTATTACATAAATAGTCCTCTGCAAAAAGTAAAAAGTAGGTACTAAACATTTTTCCCACTAAATAATATGCCACTTCTACTTCTCTGACCATGTTCTTTTTAACCATGTTCTATTCATCATATTTGTTATTAATTGAGTCATCCATACCTGTCCTTGTGCATGGGAAAACACTCATTCGAAATCTTCCCTCTCATTTTAAACCCTATCAAAACTCATGTCTCTAGTAATTCATACTGTAAGTTGCAGCTTAAACACGGATAGATAAGTTTGAAACTTTGATTACTTAACAATTTAAAATATGGTTTTGTGAGATTAATATGATATTCAGAGTGAAAATACACTAATTTTAATTATTTATGTGCGCCACTGTAAAGTTCCAATTTTAATTATTTATTGCTGCAGCTGAGATTGCAGCTGTACTAGGACCGTTTTCCATGACACCTTTTCCCAGAATAGTTTTAGCTGAGCTGAATCCAGCAATGGGTTTGAGAAGCTCAAGTTATTTTTTGAGCACTTTTCTTCCCACATTGCCTACAATTCTGGATATGGCTTTCAGACAAAGGAGCAGTGAATTTATGTAATGAGTTTGATGAGAAATTGTTTTGTCCTGTGGCAAAAGATTTTATTTAAGCTTTACTACTTGAGTTATTATTAAAATTTAACTTGTTGGTATGTTTTAAAATAAGTCAGTTTGTTAAGATGAGATAAATTCTAAAGTATTTAGTTCTTTTATTCTCATTTTGCTGTTAATTTATTTTCTTCAATTTTACTTAATGGTTATTCTTTAGTCATACAAGTAACCCAAATAATCTGCTGCTGTGATAGATGACATGATTTTCTACTGTGTTTCATTGATTAGTTTATTTCTGTTTGTATTTTTGCCTTATTGGGAGAAACAGAGGTTTATAGCTGTGATAGTCTTGAGCTGTAATCCTCAGTGAGCCTACATCTGGGTGATTGCAGAAAAACCACTTGACCCCAATATGACTCAATTAACCCAGCAGCAAAATTGGGTAAACATCAAAATCTCATTGAAAAGCAGCTGCTGCATCTAAATTGAATTGTCTAAAATTGCATTGTGGCAGCATTGCAATTGGGTCTCAGTAGATCTGAATTTTAATTGCTTTTCAGTCATAATGCTACATGAAAATGTCTCTAAAAGGCATACAAACAATCATGTCTCTGTAGTTTTGCATTGACATTGTCTGTATGGTCAATGGAGGCCTTTAGAGCAAATGTATAATGTGACTTTTTACATTTTTCATATTTTTGTAACCATTGACATATATAATTACTTTCAAGGGGTGTGTATTTTTAAAATTTGATTTAGATAGCAACAATTTAATCTTTAATTCATCATACAACCTTAAGAATCTTGAGAGCCTTAAGATCTTGAGGAAAACCTAGAAAACATGAAGATTAAAAGAAGTTTTATGAGGTTTTGAAAAATGAACAACTCAATCTTTGAAAATATCCCATGAAAATTATGGCTTTATTCTACTCAGCATACTGAAGAACCTGTTGTATTCTAAGGTCTATCAGGATCAGCTATTTGAAAAATAACTACTATTAATACTAATCACTCCACTATTCTTCTCTTCCACTAAAAAAGTAAGCTCAAGCTTACTTCATAATCCTTAATGACAGGTTTAAATCTGGACTTGTCCCACTGGACACCTTGTTCAAACACAATGGCTAATGGCCAAAAACATGCATACTAGTTTCTCTCATGCTGAAATTGGTAGTTCTCAGTGAAGTCAATCTACCCAACAGCTGAGATTCAAGCCAGGAATCCTCTGGTTTTCCATTATTTGTAGACTAATCCATAGGCATTGCATCATGATATTTACCTCCTAATTATCTTTTATTGTGAATGTCGCAGTACAATGAAGGCACTCATTATTTTTTATCCACATATAATGCACATGCCCAAGTGCCTGTCAGTACCATAGTGGCTGTATAGATAATGCACATTGAATATCATACATGGCCATTTTCTACTCTACACATTGAAACCTCAAGAGTTTTTGAGCTTATCAGTCAATTATTTGCACTCACTACATTTTCTAAAAGCAATCACATGAGGGAAATCTCATATTTATTTCAGCATGGAACCAGATTTATAGGCTAAAAATGCCCCTGTGTGTGAAAAAATGTTATAGCATTGTTTACTATCAATGGTCTGCTTACCTATATAGCAGCAGAGAGATCAAATGCCTTTTAGTATTCTAAAAGTTAAATTCTTGATGTGACTTACTAAACAATCTAAAACTCTCCTGCACTGAGAAGTGTGTGCAAGGGTGGATGAGCATGAATTTCAGTGGGTGGTTATATGAAACATGGAATAGGAAACAGTTCATTTCCCAACAGTTAAATACAGACTTGATGACTTGCAGTTGAGAGGATGATGCCTTAAAAAGACTATACATATATATATTTATCTTTCTATCAATTGATCTATTCTTTCTCTTCCTCCCTATCCATAAATGGGGTCCAAAAACTAAGAATGAATGAGAAGAAAAGTGAAAAGAGTTGCATCATCTCCCATATGAGTTTCAGACAGGTTTTTTCTATCTTTTATTGCAAACAAACCTTTACAAAGCCAGCATCCTTTTTCTAGGTCTTTTACACTACAGATGAAGTCTCTGGGTATTCAGGACTGTGACAAGTCCCCCCCTCCTTTGCTCTGGGTTATAGGGACCTCCTTGAGTTTGGACTCCTCCCCTGTACCTGGGGTTTTCTAGGGTAAAGCAATCCCCACCCACACCGATGTGGCATCTTTTTGAGGCCCTCAAAGCTTCCTTACCTAGTGGTGTGTCACCCACTTGGTCAAATCCAAACTGGCCCCTCAGAAACCCTTCTGGTCTGCATGTGGTAGGGTCTGTTTTCTCACTTCTGGATCCTGTCCCTCATCAAAAACAGGCATTTCCGTGAGCAAACTTCTGCTGCCTGTGAACACCATGACTTGGGTAATGGTCTAATTAACTCAAGCGTATAAAATGGAAAATCCTTTTGGAATAGTAGGTGCAAAGTCATGACATTGCTCACATGGCATTACTCCTGACATGACTGTCCTGCAGTTAGAAGACAACTCAGATGAACACATAAATTGATTACTTATTAGATCCTGCCTGTATTTTCTCAGGCCTCTGTTTGAGTTGCTGGCTGTGCTTTCCTTCTCCCTTTGTTTGTTTGTTTGTTTGTTTGTTAGTTTTTATTTCCTTTTGAAAAGACAAAATTTCTTGCACCTTCTCCTTGTCTTAAAAAGCTGTCCCACAAAAGGGCAAAAGGGAAGAAGTGTGGGACAGGGGGAGGTAGGAAGTAGGATCTCACAGTCTCGCTTCCGTTTTCTTATGTCACATCCTCCAACAGCCCTATTATTTCATTTTTCACCCTCATTCCTCTTCCTTTTATCATATTTATCTCCCACAGTGATTACTTTTTGCCAGGCTGCTTTCCCTTTCCTTGTTTAAGGAATGTGGGGAGGTAACAAAGTACTTTTTTTTGCAGCCTGATTTCTGTCCCTAACTGGGAAAATCAATAGGAGTTACAGTCGCAAGTGTATGCTCAGAGAAGAGTAATAACAGAAGAAACATTTTTCATAGAACACAATACACAAGCACACAGTTTGATGTATAGTGAGTTTGATAAATATATAGTGATGACTTCTGTGAAAGTAGACAGCAGCCCATTCAACAAAGGTTTTACTAATGCTGATGACATTCCATTACTTTGCAGGATATTTTTCAGGGATTTAGCTGATTCTAACTGTTACTTTCTTCTGTCCTGATTGAAAGGACCAGCATTGTTGTCCTCAGAATTTTATAAGAATTATTATTTAAGAAGAATAAATAAAGAAAAAGAAACATAATTATATAGTGGACAAAAATTATTCAGATGGTAGTTATTTTCTCTCTTATTTTCTGGGCAATCTGATTCAATGTGTACCAAATTTTCGATTTTATAAAATAATAATAATATTAATATTGACAATAGTATTGGTTATAAGTAGTAATACTAAATTAGCAATAATAAATACTAGTAATAATAAATACATATGCTCTCCATTTAAGCCATCTTGAAGAGCTTTGAGCTAAAAAAATCAGTCTGATAAGAGTGCCCAGAATTGCTTTCATTTTGTATTTAGCAATTTAAGAATCATAAAATGTCGAATGTTTAAACACTATAATAAAGCTTTCTCATAGTTTAAAAGCAAAAAAACCCAAACAAATGTTAGTAAGTGAAATATATTTCCTGTAAATTGCACATTTTCATGGACAAAGTTTATTAGAATGTCTTTGCTGAAATAGTTGTCAAAGATTCTAACAGTCTGCTCAGGGAAGTGGTGAAGTCACCATCCCTGTAGCTTTTAGAGACATGTAGATGTGGCACTTAGAGTCATAATTCAGTGATGGACTTGGGAATACTAAGTTAATGGCGGGACTAAACAGTTCTTAGGAGATTTTTCCAATATAAATAATTCTGTAATTCTGTGATCTGTGTTTGTTGTGGTCAAATAAAATGCCAGAATACTTTCTGAATGGCTGTGTAGACTTGGTAACTATGATTTCAAAAGTGGGCTATAAGACCAGTAAAAAGTAAACCAAAAGTCCTTATTCCACAGGTGTCAAAATAAGATTCCTGATAATCTTTCATTGACAAGAACTTCTGGAAGTGGCTAGAATGAGAAGATGAATAAGTATGTCTAAAATTCACAGGGGACATGTTTTTTCTCAATCACTTTAATGTAGATTCAGTGACAATATTCATTATACTTGTATATGTAAAGTCCACATCTTCAAAAGACCTTTATGTATTTAATAATACAGTTAGCTATATTTTGCAAAAATTGCACTGTTTTCCACAGAACCTTTCCCTAAGGAGAGAGAAGTTACCTGTCTATGAGTTTGTCATGGTTTGAGCCTGGCTGGATGCCAGAGACTCACCCACAACTTCTCCTGAAGGAGAGAAACGAGAATAAACCTGGTTACAGGCAAAAACAAGGCAAAACTATAAGAACATAAAGAATTTATTTTTCTAACTAACAAGACCAGAACTGCAAGGGAAACATCATTTAGAAGGCAACCTTTCGCCCTCACNTATGTTATTCACAGAGACGCCTCTATCTCTATAACCTTAAAGGCCCTGGCAGCACTGAGAGAGCCCAGGCAAGAACTGAGCTGTTAATCCCCTCGCTACCAGGGCAGCAGAAAACCCTCTAAACCATAACACTCCACCCCTCGTCTCTGCGAATAACATACCTGGGAATTATCAAAATCCGAATCCATCTATAACCTTAACTTACATTATACATAGAATTCACCCTAAGTGCCCATCACCACAGTTACAATATTCCACCCCTAGAGCCACCACCACTGTTACAGTGTTCTTTTCACACAATCTTATTCTATTACATTAAAACTACAACTATTAACTATTAGCACTTGTTTTGCCTGTAACCCTTTCCAGTTATAATCTTCTCTCATACCTCAACAGATCGAAACCATCCTCTGCTACCAAGTAGATATCTTCTACTGTCTGCAGACTCTGCATGCAGTGTATGAACAAGTTAAGAGCACAAAGTTCAGCCATTATTTCTAGGCCAGTGCATGCAGTAGACAATTGACACTGTTAGGCTGTAGTATAATTCCCAAACAATGTGCTAAGCTTTAGTATATTCTCAGCACAAATGAGTCCCCAGATGCATGCAATGCTGATGGTGAGGCACACATTTCCCTGTGGATTAGATAGTTGAATCCCTAGTCTGAGGATGGAAGGAAGGTCAAAACAAAATGTAAAATTCAGACTATGCTAGTGAAGTACTGTATAACATTATCCACGTACCCAATTTCCAGTGGAAGAAATTCACAAGCCAATGAGGAATTTTACTAGTTAGGAAAATAATGTTTCAACTGCCTTTGAGAATTCCTAGTGCACAATTCCTTCCGAAATTTCTCCACCTAATAATAGCAATACTCAAAACACTACTAAAGAGACTTTCAGTTCCCTGATACAGACTTTAAAAGACTGAGGATTTTGCTTTATAGGCACTCTTTTGATTTGGTTTCTTCTGGGGAGTGGAATATGGATTTCATGGTTCAAAATGGTACTTAATTCATAGTTCAGCTGTTGTAGTTTTAACATTGAAAAATGCATACTCATAAAAATGTTCAGGAAAGACCAAATAAGCGCTACTGTTAACTCATCTTGGGTAAACTTATTCAAGTCTCTCACCTCTCAAATGCTTACTCGCAGTTTTATTGAATTTATGACATCCTCTATAAATTATCTATGGACATTAAATTTTGAAAGTTTTCAGAGTGAGTTTTCAATATTGCTCTGATGACTATGTGAGTCTTTTTAATGCTTTTTTAATAGTTCCCAGGCTATGGCGTTTTTCCTTACCATTCTCTGACTGGTTAATAATTGCATCTTGTCATATAAAAACAAATTGAAATCTAAAGCTGAAGTGAGAAGATAGCATTCTACCCAAAGGTATAAATTTCTGAATATTAAATTAAAAGGCAGGAAAATTGGTTTAGAAATTTACAGATCCAGTATCTGAAAATCTGAAAACATTTTATTTTTTTAGCTTAACCTGTCTTGAATGAAGCATGTCTTCAGAATAAGTGAAATAATCTTTAAGTGCTACATTCTAATGGGTAGGATGATCCTGAAGTATTGCAATGTCGAGAGTCATTTACCAGCTGCAATTCAAGAAATTTGAAATGTTCTTCAGAATTCAAAATGTTGTTAAAACATAATAATTTCTAGGGCTATGGAATGAGGATGAACATTTTTAGTCACTTAGAACACAAGAAAATTGCTATTGCACTCAAAGGTATTAAATTTCACATTTAATATTCAGCTGGGCAAGGTGAAAGAAATATCAATAGATGTTCATAACATAATGTTAATACATTATGGTGCAAAACAAAAATATTATTTCATATCATTACAATGACAATACCATGACTTTACACTCTGAAAAATTTAGAAAATTGTTACAATCTTTTTTTTTCAATGAATGTTAGACAAATATTATAATTTCTACTGAACTGACTGTAGTCTATTTTTTATATTTCTGGCTCTAACGTATTCTAGAACTATATACAATTTCTAGAATTCCCAAAGAAGTCTATGTCATCTGTCTTGGTTTAAGACAATTTGGAGGGGTGGAGGCCTTGGACCCAAGTCTCCACCATTGTGTTCAATATCTCTGGGTTCTCCAATACAGAGAGAGATACCAAATATGCCGAGATGTAACTGAGAAAAATAACTCTACCAAGAAAAGTGCTAATAACAATGCTGATAAAACTGGGTTAACCCAACTGATGAGGAACTTCCCAAGCCCCATCCACTGTACCAAATTGAGAGGGTGTCTGGCCTCCTCCACCTGGAAAAAACACATATGGCTACAGGACAGAGACAAGTTGGCTGCCCTTTCTTGTGGTTTGCCTCTCCCATGCCCGGAAAACCTGGCAGGAACAGCTGAAGGGTCATTGCTGGCAGGAAAAAGCAGATATCTGGGATTTGATACCAGCAGACACTTGTGTGGTGCTGGAGTGAGGCTGCAGTGCTGGTACAGGCAGTCATAACAGGGCTGCAGACCCCCCCCCAGTTACTGGAAGGATCCACAAGACACCCATTGGATCCAGCAATGAGGCATTTGGTGCAATTTCAATATTCATTGGTTGAAGTGATGGTTGTTGTCCTGTGGTCTCACAGCCTGGATCTGTTGAGGTGGTGGTGGGAGCCTCAAGTGGTGAGGGAAGCCCTGAAACTCAGAACTATATTTGTTCAGGTTCAACACCTCTGGTATCTCCCTGGATGACGGGAGTTTTACACTCGATGCTGTAATACTGTGAATGAGGGGATATTTTAGGAGTCTCTGACACCTTCTAAGATATAGCATCTATCTCTTATGTCAGTGTAGCTGAGTCCATTATGGCTCTTCAACAAGAAATGACTACATCCAGGTCATCCACAAAGATGCTAAACATGACCAGTCTCAAAACTGAGCCCTGGAGTACACTGCTAGTGACCAGCTGCCAACTGGATTTAGCTCCATTCACCACAACTGTCTGTGCCTCACCATCCAGATAGGGTTTTTTTACCCATCAAAGGGTCCTCTCACTGAAGCCACAAGAAGCCAATTTTTTTAGGAGCATGCTATGGAAGATGATCTCAGATTCTTTACTGGAGTCTAAATAGACTACAACCACAGCCTTTCCCTCTAAGCAGGTCACCGTGTCATAGAAGGAGATCAGGTTGGTCAAGCAGGACCTACATTTTTAAAAATCTGTGTTGTCTGGGCTTTAGCCCCTTTGTTGACTCACTGTGTAATGGTACTCAGGATGATCTCTTCCATAACCTTGCTGGAACTGAAATCAGGCTGACATAACTTTAGTTCCCTGGATCATTTTTCCAACCCTTTTTGTAGATGTGCATTTGCTAATTTCCAGTCAACTGGAGGTTCTCCAGTCAGTTAGGACTGCTGGTAAATGACTGAGTAGTTTGACAAGTTCTTTCACCAGTTCCCTCATTACTCTCCCATCAGGAGCTGTAGATTTGTGAGTGTCCAATTGGCATAACAGGTCATAAACCATCTGCTCCTGGATTATGTGGGCTTCACTTATCTCCCTATCATCGGAGTCCAGTTCCAGGAGCTGGCTATCCCAAGGACTACTGCTCTTAATATTGAAGATTGAGGTGAAGAAGGCATTAAGTACCTCTGTCTTTTCCTCATCATCTGTCACTAACCGTAGTAGTCCAATAATGGATACATCACTAGTATTCACTATTTGAATATTAGCAAAGCATTTCTATGTGATTGTTGCTGAAAATTCTTCCAACAAGAGATTTTTAGAACCATAGGTCTACTAAAGGTCTACTAAAGAAAAACATACTTCTAATAATTAGTTAACATTTTTCTTTGTATTTTTCATAATTTCTGGTACAGTATTCAGAACTCAGCAAAGCAATGGAATCCTATTTCATTTTTAAAAGAGGAATATTTAAATTTTACAATACAAATTTTGTCACAAAAGAAAAAGCTTTGGTGCATTTTTTTTTTAGTATCATAGTGTTTTTAGTGGATAAAGTAGTTGCTAAAACTAAAATTGTGCTTTTACTTCTGCGTTTGACAAGGTTTTAAGTTGGTTTTCTTTCAGTATAAACCATCCTGTAATGTCTTTGAAATATTAAGACTGAAAAAACACAAATAACGTGTAGATCTTTTTATTGTCTTAAATATGTAAGTGTTAATATTACTTGTCTATTAAAAGCAGTTCACCATAAGACAGATCAATAAAAGCAGTGGATAAGACAAATAAATCAAAAAACCAAGATCGTATGAGGCTGTGTCTTATCAGCTGAAGCCATAGTGCCTCCTGCATCATTTGCCTGCTTTTTTTCATCTTTCCATTTTTTGTTTCGTAGTCTTCATTAATATCTGAGTAGTTCCATAACTGAGCTTCATGTTCCTGATTAATACTCTAATCTCAGGTTAATGAAATTGTCCACCTTCCCTACAGAGGGCATCTTCTGATGCAAATCATAAGAAGGGTCTTCACACAGGTAACTAAGACA
Organism: Pitta sordida; assembly: GCA_013390025.1. Lineage (NCBI taxonomy): Eukaryota > Metazoa > Chordata > Aves > Passeriformes > Pittidae > Pitta > Pitta sordida. Next base: position 45,404 of record WEKX01026220.1, read on the forward strand.
TACTCGTAAATTAGTCTGTTGAGGAGCGGGGATAAGTTTGGGGGTTTTTTTGTTTTGTTTTTTAATTAATGGAAATATTTATTTTTTCCACAAAGTAATTGCAGATTTTTTTTTTTTTTCTCATGAAAAAGTAGGGTTTTCTTCACTCCTTGATCGTCCTTGGAAGGGTGACTACCTCTGCATAAAGATTGTTTATTATAGTATGTCCTGTATGATTTGGTTTCTGTGTAAACAAATGTTATTTTTGGCATTGGGGTTTTTGTATTGGTATATAAATCTTTACTTTATTAGCTTTGACTGTTTAAATTAACTTGAAAACCTGCTCAGGTTTCGTATATGTTCACTTCTGAACAGAATTCAAGAAATAAATATCTGACCATCAAAATGACACAATAACGCACTGTATTATAACATGTCTAAAGAAGCATATTTTTTCTTGGTACCATATGTAAGAAATTTTTTAGTAACAGCTGCTGACACAGGCAAGATTCTCAAAGTGAGGGGGTTTTCTTTGCTTTAATGGCTGGGTTTTTTTCATTTTTTTGAAAGCAACAAATTGGATAGTCACACCATTGTCACTAATGTGATAGAGGAAGGTGCTTAAAAATGTGTTCCACAGAGCCTGGTTATCTTGGGATGCCTTTGACATCTTCTCTGTACTCTCCATATCTTCTCTGTACTCTCTTTCCCATTTTGTAAATATACTATCTGGAAGTGTAAATCTCTAACCTGTGTCTCATGAGATGCTGACTTTATTGTGACTTAAACATACAGACATATATTTACTAATAGGTTCTGAAGTACACTGTGCACTTCATGTTGTAGCTGATCATGTTCTTATCTACTTAAAATGTGCAAGCGATCTTTATGTTTTGCAGCAACTTTTTATGGTTTTATTTTACAAAATAATTTAATATTATTTTAAGGGTTTTGTTTTTCTGATGTCAGCCCTTCAGAAAAAAAGTGCTGTTGGAAGTGAGGATATCATGCACCAGTTTGTCCTGACTGCTTGCATTAGAGAAATGGTTTCCTTAAGACTCCAATTACCTACCCCTATATCAACTGTAGTAAGATTATTTTTCAGTTTGGGAAATTGAAAGTCTCAAAAATGCAACCTGAGAAATAGCCTCAAATGGAAGTTCTGTGTCTTGTTTACATGAGGCAGTGCTGGCCCCTCTGCGTGGTGCTCTCAGAGCAGTGCTGACACACCAAAGTTTTGGCATTTCCAGGGCATGTTGCATAGGGATGGCTCAGGAGAATTTATACTCCTGTTTCCAATATCGGCTCTTTCAAGGTGAGACGAGGAGACCTGAAGTCTAACTGAGCCCTTCTGAAGGCACATGGTTGTAAGCTGACTGGCTTATTATAGATTTTTTTTCACCTTTTCTTCCTCCTCAGACAGGAACGAAACTTACCAGAAACAGCCCCGCTCCAGGTCCATGACACTAAGTGGAAAAGTTCCTATTCACTGCAACCAACTACATGAGGAACAAAGTGACCTTAATCATTTTCTGTGAACCTTCAGAAATCATTCATCTCAGAGCTGGGCTTCATCTGGGCTTCTCCTCCTGCCAGCCCTTCTGCCCACCCTTACTACATTCTACTTCTCCTTAAGATACAAAGAGTTCCAAACACTTTAAAAGTTCAGTATTTTTTCTCTCAGTCATCTGCCTGTCACCATTTACAGTCTAAGCACACCCATCCTTACTTAGATTTTTAAAGTAAAAGAAAAAAAGAAAGTAATTTTTCTGAAACTAGAAGTGAAACAAACCATGTAACTTTGTGTCTTGAATGTTCTTCATCCTCTTTATGAAAGGTTTGTCCTTTTTTATGTAATCTGTAAGAGTGGGTTTAAAATCAATGTGTAGAGAGACATAATTTGTAAAATCCATGCTCTGTTGTAGACATTTATATGCCTCTACCATTGAGTCGCTGTGACCTATTAAAGAGATTATAGAGGCCAGCCTGACTAGTAAATAGCAGCTGCATCCAAGTTGCCTCATTTGGCTAGACAATGAAACCATCCAAACCCTTGGTTCATTTTTTGACATGCAGAATGCTATGTCTCATTCAGTCTTCTTCCCTAGTAATCAGGCCAGGTTCTTTGCATAGAGTGTAACACTGCTACCTCTCAGGACCTAATGCAGTAACTCTGCTAGTTCTAATGCACAATAATGCCACTTGGCCTCCTTTTCAGTTACTCCTGAATGAATATAATGAATATAATATGAATATAAGTTTAAATGGAATATACATTTCAAAGAGAAATGCAATGTGTTTGCATAACAACATCAAAGTATGGCTAAGTGGCTAAGGATGATCCATCTATTAGAATTATTTCTGAAATATACCTAAAAGGGAGTTGTAGCCAGGTGGGGGTGGGTCTCTTCTCTCCAGTTACCAGTGATACAATGAAAGGACACAGTCTTAAACTGCGTCATGGGAGATTAAAAGGAACATTAGGAGGAACTTTTTCACAGAGAGGGTAATCTCTCAGTGGTCTGGGCTGCCCAAAGAGGTAGCGAAGTCATCGTCCCTGGAGGTGTTTAAAAAAATGTTGGATAATGTACTTAGAAGCATTACCTAGATATTAGGGTAGTATATTATTGGTAGGATGGTGTGTTGGTAGCAGGATGGCAACAGGTTAGGTAACAGGTGATAGGTTGGAGTCTATGATCTCTTTGGTCTTTTCCAACCTTACTAATCCTGTGGTTCTGTCTGTGAGTTTTAGTTGTTCACTGTTATTTTTTTACTATTTTATATATATATACACATATATATATATATATCAATCATATTTATTAAGGTTGAAAGTAACTTTGAAAACCACCAAGTATTCTACCAATTTTTGTGACAGTATATCAGTGCATACTGGAGATGTGGCTTTGTACTTATAGCTACTTCTCTACCTCAAGATATAGAGCCTTTGAGCCAGTGCTACCAGTTTTTGAAAACATTGAGATGTACTGTTGAAAACTTGTGCTATTCTGCATTTGTTTGTCTGGTCATTGCTTTAGATGACAGATTAAGATAATATTTAAAATGGTTTTATTATTGATGCAGTTTAATTTTTTAAGAAAGGAAGACAAAGTTAAAAAGTCAGTCATAGTAAAGACAAAGCAGGAAACATACATTTAAAAATGAATACACAAAATAAATTACTTCAAATTTAGAAAAGAGCTCTGGTTTCGGCCATCTCTAGATATAGTCGTTTTATAGTCCTTTCTTGGCAAATAGTGACCTCCCAGTTAATTAAAACCATTTCTTTAGCAATGCAGTTTTATTCTGGTCTTTTTAAAGGCAGCTTTTATATCATGATACATTTTACAGTCTTTTTCTGCCTTTTAGTACTCAGAAAACTTGCTGTTGTACATCAAAGTGATATTCTTGTCAAGTCTCCCAAAGCAATGCTTAAACAAGTAATGCTTCTGCCTACCATGTCATTTTTGTGGTAGTTCTGTAATTCTACAGTAAAATCATGCAACTGATGTCTCATTTTTGAAGACCTAATATTTTATCTAAGACAAAGTAATTTTTTATTGTGTGATGGTATTGCTGAGGAGGATAGTTTAACTAATAAAATAGCATGAGAGAATTAAGTGGCAGTAAAAATTAAAACCAAATTTTTTTCTCACACCTCTGGGATTCAAAATTACTTTCAGGGCCAGTAGGAAGTTAATGATATACCCTTGTGGTGCATTAAACTGGGCTGGCTGCCATATGCCCACCCAGCTGTTCTCACATTCCTCTTTCTTAACCGGAAAGGAGGAAAAAATAAGATGAAAAAGCTTGTGGGTGAAGATAAAGAGAGGGAGATCACTTACTAATTATCTTCATGGGAAAAACAGACTTGACTCAGGGAAAATCAATTTAATTTATTGTCAGTTTAAAAAAATAGTGTGGGATTGTGAGAAAAAAATTAAACTAAGAACAGCTTCCTCCAGTCTTCTTTTTTTCTCCAGGCTCAGCATCATTCCTCCTTCTCAACTCCTGCTCCAGCTTGGGGTTCTCCATGAGCTACAGGGGGACAACCTGCATCACCATGGTCTTCTCCATGTGCTTCAGGGGAGTGAGCCTCTGCTCCAGCACCTAGCAAATATTTTCCTCTTTCTTTTTTTGCCAAGCTTATTGTTTGCAGGGCTGTTTCTCAGGCCTCTTTTACAGCAGCTGCAGTGCCTTTTTTCTTAAATGTATTCTCACAGAAGCTTTCCTAGGGGCATGGCCAGCTTGGCTGCTGGGCTCATCTGTGTCTGGATGTAGATCTGTTGGAGACAGCTGGAACAGGGTTTCTCTGACATGGATCAGCGCTGATTATTTCTCCCACAGACCACTTCTGCAGCCCTCTGCTACTAACACCTTGCCACATAAACCAAATACAGCTCTATATTTCTCTTGGTTCTTTTACCCTGATGTGTTACTGTTTGACACAGCCTTAGTTCCTGCTATTTAGTCTCCCTGCATCTCGATTTTACTCGTGCTGTTTTGCTGATGTTACCACCCTGCCGTTGCACATGGCTGCAAATACTTTTTGTAAAGACTGAACAATTGGAGGAAAAATGCCACAGTAATGAGGATGCTGGGATTGAAATAGGATTGTAGCTTTCTTTCATATATTCTTTCTGACTCTTTCATTGTTTAGTAAGTTAATTTAGAAATAGAGTTGATTTTGGAAGGTGAATGTTCAGACCTGGATTTAAAATATTTTTTAAAATATTTACTCGTATTACTATTTATGAGGAACGGGGACATAGTCTTTCTATTTCAGTTCCTCCTCTGCAAAATAAGACTTTTACCCTTCATAGATGATGAGGTAATGGTGATTACAGTATGTGAAACACTTGATTGCCTTTGGTTGAAGTAACAGTCAAATACCTGAGATGGAGACAAATGGGGTTCTATGTCAGAATTCCCACTTTGGGTGGGATTTTTTCTACTGATGGTAGTGACCAGCTGTCACCACCGTATCTTTGTTCAAGACGGATTATTACTAAATTATTTTGTGTGCAATACTCAGTCTATTTATTGTTTCAATTGCTGGATTGGTTTCAGAGAAAAACAGAGAAAAATAAATCTGAATTTTCTTGGTTTTTTTAATATCATGAGATTTCCATATAAAGAGGGAAGATGGCTGTATACAAACACATCTGAATTAAACTAGTTACCAGATATTTGTGTGAAGGAAATACCACTTTACTGGATGTTTGTATTTACTGAATAAAGAAGTGGTAATTTTTATAATGGTCAAATAGAGCAGCTGTTTTGAAATCCAAACTGAATATTCATAAGCTCTCTTCCTGCCTGATTTAAGTGATTTGAGCTTTCAAAGTCTAATGCTTCCTCAGAAGTTGTGCTAGAATAGTAACTAATAATCTTCCCATGTTTATACAACACGCAAACTCACATATGGTACATATACAGGGATTATCTTCATATTAGCTAGATTTTGTTGACAAGAAGATAATAGATCATTTAACAAGTATATAATTTGCTGACTTTATTTGAATTTTATAAGAGACACTGTTATAAAAATGGGTATGACATTTTCATTTCTCTTTAATTGACGTGGAGTGAACATAAAAAGATAAGAGAGCCAAGAGAGCTTATTAAAACTGAAATAAGGGCAAGTGATAAAAGAATGATATTTTTGTGGTAGTGCAGTCAGGTCTGACACTTTCCCCACAAAAATCTTCTTATTCACGGATTTTTTGGTGTGGAGAGAGTGTGTAGACTTTATATAATAACTCTCTTGTCTTTAGAGCTACACTTGATATATACGATCTCTCCATGCCTGTATATTAACTCACAGGCCTCAGTAGTCCTGGAGGTGTTGTGGAAAATAATGAGACTGTTTCACTACCCTGAAGTAGCTTCNCATTTAAGAGTATTCAAAGGCATATCTTATAGTTTGAAATGGTAAGCATTTGAAAACACTAGTCTATACTGGGCATGTAAGTTACATAAGTTCATAGTGAAAAATAAAGTATAATCCTATAACAAATTAGTAATAATGTAAGTATACAGAAATGTAGAACTAAGGATGTATATTAATCATTTAAGTCAGGGCTTTCCTATTTTTTGCATTAATGACATAATCAAAACAATGCCTCTATAAAGAAATTTGTAGAAGTGTTCCTAGTTTTAAAACATCAAGTATGTATATATAAATGTACATATGCTGCATGTCACTGTAGGAACTTCCATCTGCTGAATACCACATACCGTCTCACCGTCTGAAATCACCACAGAGGATTTTTTTATTTAAGTCATGAGTGTAGCCGTGCAGGGAACTACAGTGGGGAACTATCTTGGAGGAATGTGTGTGCTGAAGCAGGCAGTCTATCCCTCCTCTGGTTAGGCATTTTGGCAGATTTTAGCAAAAATCTGCTTTGTCAACAGAATAAGCCCAGTTCTGCTGAGTGTTCAGCACAGCCTTCAATCACAAAATAATGATGAGCTGTCACTGAGCTGATATGGGACCAGAACTCCATTACACAGCTGTTCCCCAACAAAAAAACCCCCAACAAAACCCAAAAAACATAAATTCTGTACTCTGCAGGGACACTCATACCTCCTGATATGAAGCTGTATTAAGTTGCATAAAAGTAATGAAAATCTTCTCAAATAAATAAAATCTATCCAAATCAGACTTACTTTTTTGTGTCCAGTTTTGCTTTTCTGGAAATGATAGCTTACAATAAATCTGAACAGGAGGGACAATCCCCTGTATTTCAAGAGCCCTTCTGGGACTAGGTTATGAATACTGACAGCTGGGACAGCCTCAATTATTCCTAAACAAAGTCTGTCTACGGGATATGTCTTTTCCTTCAAACATACATCTTGTTTGAATAATTGTGTATACTGATGCTCTGAAGGAATGACTTGCAAAACTCACAACTTGTGTAATTAAGTCATCCTAGTAGCTTGGTTTTGCCTGGTGGTCTGAAATGAGAAGCTGCAGAAATAAGGAATAATCAAATATTCTATTTCTAATGAATTTCTATCTTGCTGTAATGAATAAGTCATGTACTTAAAGGTGCAGTTTAGTTTCGGTTTACTATGAGTTTTTGCAGCTCCCGTGTTTACTGTGAAAGTATAATATCATTAAGACACACTGTGAAATAGCTGAAAAAATAAAAAGCACATATGAAACCAGGAAAGATATTGTCATGCTGTTTTCTTATGAGTGTTTTTTTATTGTGTAAAAATAACTTTGGTTTTATAATTTTAGCATGCTGTCATGCTAAAGGGCTCTTGGGGCAACATTGGTGTTTATCAGAAAAACATTAAAATTTATGCCTACTTTTATGCTGCAATATACTTGAACATATTTTTGAGTTCTGATCTTCTACATAAAACTCCCATGTTTCAGATATTTTGACTGTTGTAAGAAATGAGATAATTTATTTCCCGATTCAAATATACATAAAAAGAAAACCTTTATTTATTGTCCCACTTTTGATAACATTTCTGAGGCAATTTACATTTCACTATATATATATGCATGCATTTGATTAACAGCTGTACTACAGCCCTTGGCATTTTGTAATGATTGAGGTTCAAAAATTAGCTACTTAGAAAACTATTAAATTCAACAACAAAAAAAGTTAGTAACAATGTGGATCCTCAAAGAAGGTGCAAATAAATTCTTAAGAGACCAATATTATATTGTCAACACATTTTACAATAACAATAATTATATTCTTGTCATTAACCGCAATGAGTGCATGTAAAATGGAAAAAATTGCCTCTGTAGATTGAAGACTGTAAGGCTTCTGTTATTGTTTTCAATACTAGCAAAAGTCTGTCATAAATTTCAACCAGCAGCAGAAGAAAGCAGAATAACACAAGGGCTTCAAAATCAAGTTCTTCAAAACATTTATGTTGCATCAGTGTTTTGCACAGTTCAACAAAACACATTCCTTGCATATTTTCTTTGGTGAACTACAATTTGTGATCTTACTCAAGACCTCAGTGTTTCATTGTTGCTCTTTATCTTTAAAAATGTGGAAATTGTATTTATAAGTTAACTTTCTCCTCCAAATTAAAAGAGGAAAGAGAGAAAAATTATACAGAAAGCATCAGTATTATGGAGTAGCATGATTACAATGCAAGATTTCCCATAACAAACTCTGCTAAAAAAAACAAATAGCTTCTAAGTGTCTCAGAAAGCAACAGATTTTTCTGGTTTTTATATAGTCTCACTCTGTCCTCAAAGTACAGTTTTTAGTGACATTTATAGTTATGCTATCTTGATTTTTTTCTGACATTTTTGTTTTGTTTCTAGTAGCTCCAAAAGCAGTTAGCTTAGAAGATAAATATTTATATTACTTTCTTGACCACAAAAA
>WEKX01026220.1:53928-95004 GCA_013390025.1 Pitta sordida
CAAAACTCACAACTTGTGTAATTAAGTCATCCTAGTAGCTTGGTTTTGCCTGGTGGTCTGAAATGAGAAGCTGCAGAAATAAGGAATAATCAAATATTCTATTTCTAATGAATTTCTGTCTTGCTGTAATGAATAGGAGTCATGTACTTAAAGGTGCAGTTTTGGTTTATTATGAGTTTTTGCAGCTCCCATGTTTACTGTGAAAGTATAATATCATTAAGACACACTGTGAAATAGCTGAAAAAATAAAAAGCACATATGAAACCAGGAAAGATATTGTCATGCTGTTTTCTTATGAGTGTTTTTTTATTGTGTAAAAATAACTTTGGTTTTATAATTTTAGCATGCTGTCATGCTAAAGGGCTCTTGGGGCAACATTGGTGTTTATCAGAAAAACATTAAAATTTATGCCTACTTTTATGCTGCAATATACTTGAACATATTTTTGAGTTCTGATCTTCTACATAAAACTCCCATGTTTCAGATATTTTGACTGTTGTAAGAAATGAGATAATTTATTTCCCGATTCAAATATACATAAAAAGAAAACCTTTATTTATTGTCCCACTTTTGATAACATTTCTGAGGCAATTTACATTTCACTATATATATATGCATGCATTTGATTAACAGCTGTACTACAGCCCTTGGCATTTTGTAATGATTGAGGTTCAAAAATTAGCTACTTAGAAAACTATTAAATTCAACAACAAAAAAAGTTAGTAACAATGTGGATCCTCAAAGAAGGTGCAAATAAATTCTTAAGAGACCAATATTATATTGTCAACACATTTTACAATAACAATAATTATATTCTTGTCATTAACCGCAATGAGTGCATGTAAAATGGAAAAAATTGCCTCTGTAGATTGAAGACTGTAAGGCTTCTGTTATTGTTTTCAATACTAGCAAAAGTCTGTCATAAATTTCAACCAGCAGCAGAAGAAAGCAGAATAACACAAGGGCTTCAAAATCAAGTTCTTCAAAACATTTATGTTGCATCAGTGTTTTGCACAGTTCAACAAAACACATTCCTTGCATATTTTCTTTGGTGAACTACAATTTGTGATCTTACTCAAGACCTCAGTGTTTCATTGTTGCTCTTTATCTTTAAAAATGTGGAAATTGTATTTATAAATTAACTTTCTCCTCCAAATTAAAAGAGGAAAGAGAGAAAATTTATACAGAAAGCATCAGTATTATGGAGTAGCATGATTACAATGCAAGATTTCCCATAACAAACTCTGCTAAAAAAAACAAATAGCTTCTAAGTGTCTCAGAAAGCAACAGATTTTTCTGGTTTTTATATAGTCTCACTCTGTCCTCAAAGTACAGTTTTTAGTGACATTTATAGTTATGCTATCTTGATTTTTTTCTGACATTTTTGTTTTGTTTCTAGTAGCTCCAAAAGCAGTTAGCTTAGAAGATAAATATTTATATTACTTTCTTGACCACAAAAAACTAAATGTTTTGAGAATATTTAGGACTTAAGGAAGTTATATTATCTATGTATTTATAATTGTTTATATACTGGTGTAAGCATTATAATTTTACATAGTGTAAACAAATTCATGGTTGAAATCTGTTAGAACAGGGGTAAAATATTGCTGAATGATCTTTTGAAGTTATTTATTATGCATGGCTCTTATTCGGGGATGTTTAGGGAAAGAATCAGAGGCAGCAAAGAGACTAATGTATATTGAGAACAAATGTGGGAAATACACGGAGTAAAGTATGAAAGACAAAGGGATAGCAGGAAAAGGAGCTAAAAGGCCTTTCAGTGTAAATATGTTGATGATGGGTACTCTTGTCTAACCCATAAATTTTTTGTCATCTTCTCATTAAAGGGCATTTCAGTTTTTTCCATGTGGCTGTGTTGTCTACACTAAGAAAGTGTTGGGGCATGTTAGTGAACTTTGAGCTGGCCTGGCTAGTAAGCAGGAAAAGTTTTCTGAGGTGTGACACCTGATAAGGACGGTGATCCTCATGTGCCAGTGCCAGCGACTGTGAAGAACAGCCGTCCTGTGGCCAGCTCCTCAGTTGAGAATGTAAGGCCACTTGTTGGAGGCACCTGTGATCTGTGTTTGTGTATTTATGTATTCCACTAGCTGACTTCAACTTGATCAGCTGGAGGGGAGGAACTGGGTTGAGTAACCTTCAATATGTCTGTGTAGCTCTGTCTGTGTGAGCGGCCGTGTGTGCACAGGGATGTGTGTGTGCGTGCCCATCTGTGGGGTACACATCCTTAACCTGGCTGCTGGATGAACCTGGTGCACATTCCGCAACATATTTCATAGAATTACAGAATCACAAAATTGGATGACCTGGAAGGAACCCCCAGGGATCATTGAGTCCAACCCTTAGCTCTGTACAGGGCCATCCCCAAGAGTCACACCTTGTGCTTCAGAGTATTGTCCAAATGCTTCTTGAACTCTGTCAGGCCTCGTGCTGTGACCACTGCCTTGGGGAGCCTGTTCCAGTGACCAGCTGTCCTCTGGGTGAAGAACCTTTTCCTAATATCCAACATAAACATAAAACATTTCCTCATGTCCTGTCACTGGTCACTACATAGGAAAGATCAGTGTCTCCTCTCCCCCTTCACAAAGAAGTAACTGCAATGAGGTCTTCACTCAATTTCTTCTCCAGGCTGAATAGACCAAGTGGCCTCAACCACTCATATGGCTTCCCCTCAAGGCCCTTTACCATTGTTGCTGCCCTCCTTTGGACACTTTCTAATAGTTTAATACCCTACTTATATTGTGGTGCCCAAACCTGCCACAATATTCAAGGTGAGACTGTACCAGTGCAGAGCAGAGCGGGACAATCCCCTCCCTCAACCGGCTGGCAATGATTTGCCTGATGCCCCCCAGGACATGGTTGGCCCTCCTGGCTGCCAGGGCACTGCTGACTCATATTCAACTTGCCGTCAACCAGGACCCACAGTACCCTTTCCATTGCACTGCTTTCCAGCACTTTATACCCCATCCCAGGTGCAGAATCCAGGGTTGCCCCATCTCAGGTGCAGAATTTGGCACTTTCTCTTGTTGAACTTCATGTTTTTGGTAATTGTCCAACCCTCAAATTTTTCATGGTCCCTCTACAGGACCTCCTTACCTTTAAGGGAATCAACAGCTACTCTGACTTGGTATCCATTCCAGTTCTCTATCTGGTTACCAGGTTCAGATGACTCTAACAAAGACCTCAAGATCGTAAGCTGAAGTCATGTTTCTGAACAAATGTCAAGAAAATAGCTATTTAATCCAAATTGTTCTGAATATTGAAATACTTGCAAAAAGATATTGCCACCTATGAAAAATGTGACAGTGTTTAATCAATACAGGAATTCATAGATCCTCTTTGCTCTTTCCCAATATGAAGAAAAAAATATGAATGAGCCAGACAGCTGAAACAAAAATATAAACCAGAAAATGTGGTACATAAATGAAAATATAGGTTAAATTTTCTATTGAGAAGGAGTTCATATATTCCTTCATTCTCTACCAATTATAAAAGCTAGTGTCAGTGGTTTGAGCCATAGTGTATTTATACACTGAATAAAATTGTGTTATACAGCTATTCCTGTCTTTAGATAGAGGGGAAGCTAAGTCACAAAGAACAGCAGCTGGCAGCACCACCCCAGCTGGAAGCTGTCCTGCTGCTGGAGGAAGCAGCCAGACAAGCTAAAGTGGAGATTCTGCATTTCTGACAAATTAAGTGGACTTTTCTGTGAGACTATCACCAAGAAACAATGTGTGAGAGAGGTCTCTGCTACTGTGCCTCATACATCTGTACTGAAAGGTGATGGTGAAAGGATGTTGAGTTACTTGAGGGGGTCCAGAAAAGGGCAACAAAGATGGTGAAAGGACTGGAGAAAAAAACCCTATGGAAAGAAGCTACGGGAACTGGGGTTGTTCAGCCTGGAGAAGAGGAGGCTCAGAGGTGACCTCATTGCTGTTTGCAAATATCTGAAGGGAGGTTGCAATCAGGTGGGTGTGAATCTCTTCTCTCAGGCTGATGACACCAGAACAAGAGGACATAGACTTAAACTATGCCAAGGGAGGTTTAGACTAGATGTTAGGAAGCGGTTTTTCACAGAGAGAGTGATCTCTCATTGGAATGGTCTGCCCAGGGAGGTAGTAGAGTTGCCATCCCTGGAGATGTTTGAGAAGACTCGATGAGGAGCTCAGCAACACCGTCTTGGTGGTGGGAGGCTTGGATGGATGGAGCGTGGTGCCTATGGTTCCACGCTTGTGGGCCTGATCCCTGGGTGGGTGTTCACTTGGGAGTTGGACTAGATGATTCTGTGGGTCCCTTCCAACTCAGAATAACCTGTGAACCTGTGAAAGACATGGGCAGATAAATGTAGTGTCATGATCCAAGCGAAAAAGAAGTGACTTCCAATTATCTGAAATGCATTTAAACTTGTTCAGTTTACCTTTTATGTTTGAGATGTGAATTAAAATGTGTAAAGCAAAACTCATTTTTGTCAAATGAAAATAGCTTACATGGGCATACTTGACTTAGGTGAAATTATTCACAGAATCACAGAATACTATGAGTTGGAAGGGACCCACAAGGATCACCTAGTCCTACTCACCATCTAACACCCGTACAGAGACNGCAACCTCCCCACACGTAGTTGTAAACAGCAATGAGGTCACCTCTGAGCCTCCTCTTCTCCAGGTTGAACAACCCCAGTTCCCGTAGTCGCTCCCCATAGGGCTTGTTCTCCAGTCCTTTCACTGTCCCTGTCGCTCTTCTCTGAACCCTCCCAAGCAGTTCAACATCAAAGCTGTCTGTGTAGAAATGCTTTCATACATTCATATTGCCGTTGTTCACATGACTTTGGATTTTCATGTCTGGATATTCTGGATAATTTATGCTCCTGAGGATGAGATGTAGCAGCAAGCTTGAAAACTAAATCAAGAAATGAAAATATATTGCTATGATGTCTGGCACCTGCCTGTGCCTTATCCTTGCACTCTCTTTGTTGGGGCAGCTGATGCTTCTGTAACCTTTTTTTTTTTTTCTTTCATTTCAGAGTTGTTTACCTTGATGTTTGATAATAATATGAGATAAAGAATAGTATGCTTGAAACTTGAAGCTCTGATGAATTCTCAAATGTATTATGTTATCCCTGAGCTTGGCCTCTTGAAATGGAAACATGGCATTAGGAAGAGTGAAGGTGCAGAATTAATTTATCTGGGGATGCTGTAGAAAAAAGGAATTAATAATTCTTTAACATGGAGGCACAATTCATGCTTTGAGAGTCTTACAACAAAAAGTGTGCCACTCTGGCTGTCCCAGCCTCTTCAAGAAAATAGTTCCAGGAAATCCTTGAATAACATTTACTTAAAATGACTCTCTGAGCTTTCTTTTTTTCTCTGCTTTCCTTTGAATATGTGGACATAAAGATGGGGTTTAGTACATTTAAGGACAGACATGTAAATTAGAAAGAAGCTCTGGAGGCTGAACTGAGAACTAACTTCCTCTGTTGCGCAGAGTAGGTAGCTGGGGTGGGTGAAAGTTCTTGCCTGATTGTCTTTAGTGATGCTGTTGATATGAACAGAATGAAAATATTGGTTTCTGTTGCCTGAATTTCTGTGACTTGGTCTTCAGTTACAGTTTGAAGTGAATCTGGATCACATTTTAGATCTTAATTTGAGTGAACTAAAAGTGGTTGTGTTGATAAAGATCACATTGATGTAATTTTGGAAACTATTTTGTGGTAAAGCTATTTTATGAACATAGTCAAAAATAAAAATGATTAATCAATAAGTTGGCCATGTACTTTGTGGTCCTCGGGTGATGGCCAAACCCAAATTGTATTATATTCCTGTTTATTGACTTGTTTCTTCAAATCCTTCTCCTTTCTCTGCATTTAATAGATCTTTTGTTTGGAAATTCAAAACTTGCTCTGAGGTCTTCAGCTGTATAACTTTCATACAAATTCTTGCACATTTCTAAAATTGTGCTTTGGTAACAGGTTAAGCTTTGCCAAAGACCGACTTTGCTGGAGAAACCTGCTACTTTCTTTTGATTCTAGCTCAATCTGCCCACACCAATGCTCTTATATTCATCTGTCAGATGTCATTCTACCTTCTTATTAATCCTGCAACTGGTAAAGAAAAGTGACTGATTTCTGATTTGTTGTAGATGTGAAACAAGTATAACTAAAACTAGTATGTTAGAGGGGGGAGGGGGGCTGGTTGACGAGGGAGGGAGGTTATAGCCATAGAGGTTTTGGGGTTTTTTTTTTGATTGGTTGGTTTTGGTGTCTGTTTTTTGGTTGGGTTTTTTTGGGGTCTTTTAAACAAATGTGGTAGTAATGGGTATGGGAATTATTTACTTTTTAAATTCAGGCTTGCAGTAAAATCCCCTTAGAGAATTTCCAGGAGTCTGCAGAAGTGGCATCAGTATGCCAGGAAACAGCCTTTAAGCAGTGATGATTTTTCAGGTAGTCCCATTTTTACTGGGTAGATATGGAAAAGAGCTATGGAGAGATTTTCAAGGGAATCATATTCATGTGCAAATGATGTTCTTCTACTACGTGTAATAAATGTCATAATTGTTGGATATCTCCTTCCGTATCTACCTTTAATGAGTAACTGATAATGGAACATAAGAAATCTCTATTCAGAAAAGAATGTACTCAATGCAGAGTTAACAAGAGATAAATATCTAACCATTCAAAAACAAGACATACTTTCAAGGGATGTTCTTTATGCAGCTACTCAACAGCTGAACAGAAGACTCTAATTTAGCATTTGAGACTGAACAGCAGGATCTGTCTTTAGGTGAGAACTGTAGGTTGCACTTGTGTAAGAGAGGGAACAAGGGCGAAGACATTCAGCAACATTTTTCAGTGTTTTCAATTTTAGTACTATGAAAGAAGGTCAGTTGCATTTGCAAAATGGATGGTTTGGTGATAAAGATGTTCTAGCATTTGATGAGCTTCTGAGTCACCAAAAGGTAGTAAGAGTTGGTTCTGAACACTGAAGCACAGCTTCTTGAGCACACACTGTTGCACCAAATTGTAGACATAACTTTAAGAACCTCCACCTTCAAAAAGTATGTCTTTTTTCCAGTCTTCTCATGCCAACTGTTTTTTTTTTTTTACCTATCCCTTTTGTGTGATACTCAGGAAAAAAGTATTTTTGTTTAATAGTTCCCCTCCATTCCCCGCAAGTGAAAAACAACCAAGGAAAGCAGATATTCCATGAACAGCAGTATATGCAACTTTGCAGAAGAGCACCTGGGGGTTCTGGTGAAAAAGAAGTTGAGCAGGATCCAGCAGTGTGCCCCTGCAACAAGGACTAACGATGATTGGGGCTGCATTAGACAAAGTGTTGCCAGCACACCCAGTGAGGTGGCCCTTCCTCTTTACTCAATATTAATGACACTACACCTGGAGTACCATGTCCAATGCCAGACTCCTTAGTATGAGAGCAACGTGGAAACAGCCCAATGAGGATGCATGAGGATGATCAAGGAGCTGGAGCATCTCTCCTGTGAGCAGAGGCTGAGAGAGCTGGGACTGTCTAGCCTGGAGAAAAGAAGGCACGGGAGCATCTCACTGATATATACAAGTATCTGAAGGGAAGGTGCAAAGGGAATGGAGTCTGACTTTTCAGTGTAGCCTGGTGACAGGATCAGAGGCAATCAGTTTATGGTGGAACACAAAACATTCCTTCTGAACATCAGGAAACACTTTTCACCATGGCAGTGGTGAAAAACCTGGAACAGGTTGCCCAAGTTTATGGCGTCTCCATCTTTAGGTGTATTCAAATGTGGTCTGGTCATGCTCCTGGGAAAGGTGACCCTGCTTGATCAAGGCGTTGGAACACATGATATCCAGAGTTCCCTTCCAATCACAAACATTTTGTGATTCTGTGATTCTATAAATGAAAGAAATAGAAGGAATAATAAAATTCCATTAACTTATTTTCCAAAGAAGCCACAGTACTGCATTTCTGCTATTCTGGCACCTGATGCTAAGTAAGGTATTAAAATTAGTCTTCTTCATGATCTCAAGAAAAAGCAAGCGCCATCATCTTCTGAAGTTTGAGAAGATATTATACTTAGAGGTTTTTCATGCTAAGGTATTACCTTCCTACTGCAGTTTCTAGACAGCGAAAGAGATTTTCATCTATAAAGGTGCACTTGCACAGCTCTTCGTATTTCTGCCTCCTTTGGAATATACATTGATCTGCTGCAGTGAAAATATTTGGTATCATTCTGACATGTCTCCATGTCAGCACTTCACGACTCACTGGTCCAAAATTTCTTCGCTAACTATCCTGGGAAGCCTTACTGAATTGAGTAGCTAATTTAGCACTAAATTTGTAAGTAGCACTAAAATATTAAATGTACTATTAAATTCAGACTAGTGGTTATCCATATTTTACACACCCTTTATAACATATGCAATATAATGCTTTTTTGATTTATTCCTATAATTTTTAACCACCTCTAATGTTTTTATGTGCAATCCATACATAAGTGCTGTTCTCTGGAGGATTTCCCAAACCAAATATTTTAATATAATGTTGTTTTTAAAAATGAGATTTACTCAAAATTAGTAATATAGGAGTGTTGTATTAATATGCTTTTTGCCTCTTTATTTGGTAACTTGAATGACATACTCTCTCTGATTAATTTGACAATTGTTGGAATCTCTATTATGACTGATTTATAAGCATGTATGTATAGACACATAAAGTATAGCAATATATGTCTTAAGAACATGAGACTTTTAAAGTTATCTTAAAGCTTTTCTTCAAAGAAAGTATATATTCATATACTGTAGAAGTAGAGAGTTACACTATAGGAATATCTTTATATTCCAGTACTTTAAGAGTATGGATTTTTTTTCTAAAAGGAAGCTTTTGTTTTAAAGGTTGGATGAGAAAATTAGTTAATTTTATGTAATTTTGCTTTCCATGTAACCGCCAGTGCAAGCTCTTAATTAAGATTATTGTCATTATTTTGTCCGAGTATTTTGTACTAAGAAAGTGATGTTTTATTAAAATGTGCAAATCAACTCTCGTAAAGGAGTAAGTTTCACTTAAACTTTGAAAAAGACAGAGATGATACAAAGAAGTCAATAAGATAAACATTTATATATATTTTTTTATAGTTTACCTAGAGAAGAAGTTTTAAGATATACTAAGGATAAGAAAATTAAATTATCTTTCTAAAGGCAAATTTTTATTTAACTTTTATTTTTCAGAACATCAATGAAAGGCCCTTCACACCAGTCAGTAGCTCTGTCTAACACAAGGAAAGTGTTATGCTAATGCAGTTAGACTTCGACATTCTCTTTTGGCAGTGTTGGAGAGAAGGGAAACTTGTGATAGCAACATGTACTGCTTGTGTCAGAAGAAGATAAAATGCGGAGGTTTTGGCTTCCAAGGATGGAAGTGGGCATTAAAACCAAACAATATTTTCTAGTGTGACTAATTCAAACCTATTACAACAAGTATCTTGCAGAGCATTGATATTCAAATAGTCCTGGAGGCTTGTGTGCAGAG
This sequence comes from Pitta sordida, assembly GCA_013390025.1. Taxonomy (NCBI): domain Eukaryota; kingdom Metazoa; phylum Chordata; class Aves; order Passeriformes; family Pittidae; genus Pitta; species Pitta sordida. The sequence continues at coordinate 63,462 of WEKX01026220.1, forward strand.
GGTTATTTCATAGTATCATGCACATAATTAGGTGACCCTTGAGGGAAAAAATCAGTGCTTATGTAATTCAATTGAGGTCAAAAGCAGTTTGCAAACTGGGTTGGCCCTCCAGGGTATGGAAGTAGGAGATAATTTCTAAGGCACAGAGGAAAATTCCAGCTGGCTTCTGTCCATCTCCCTCCACTTTTCTTCTTTCTTCCTCATGCCTGAAGCACTGCCCCAGCACTTGCAGCTCTCTTGGCTCTAGAAACTTTGTGGAAAATCCTTCTGGCTCAGAGTGGCCTGTTAGCCTGTGAGGGAACTAGGTTTATGTTTACCACTCTGGGATGTGCATTCGGTCTCTGTACGGGTGTTGGACTAGATAATCCTTGTGGGTCCCTTCCAACTCATAGTATTCTGTGATTCTGTGATTCTGTGAAAATGTAATCTGTAATTTCATGTATCAGAGCCAGGGAGTGTAGGAGTGAGCCATCTCAGTATTTGGGGAGGGAGCAGGGACAGACAACCAAAAACAAAAACCCCCAAACAAACCAAGACCAAAACCAGCAAAAGAGAACCTTACATATAAAATTTGTGAACTGCTGTCCTGAATAAATGATCCAGAAGCCACAGACTGCTGGGGGCATCAGATCATGCCACCAAGGTGACCTCAGTGTGTGACAGCAATTCTGGCTGCAGTGTGATATGCTGGCCTTCCTTCCTCACCATGTGGCCCAAGACCTCAGGCATGTCCTCAAACAACCCCGCTGCTATGTAGAGGCTTTAAAAAAATTTGTGCAAAAGTTTTAAAGCTCACAAAGAGCCTTTGGAGCTACTGGCCAAGAGCACGAGTAGATTATCAATAATGTGGTTTTGTTTCTCTCTTGAATGAATGCTTTTCTTTCCAGTTTTCAGGCATCCAAATAACCCTAACAGAAGTTACTTGGACTGAAAAAGGACAAAATTTTTACTGCAAACCCATGAAAAAGCTAATTAATGAAGTCAACAAAAGTTTTCCTCAGATATGGGATGGGCCATTTATAGAAAGTGGTTTTTGACGTCAGCAGCGACGTTCACTTACCACAATTTAAAATAAAGCTGCAGAGAAAAGAGTTTTCTCAGACTTTCCTTTTTAATTTTCAGTTTAGGAGGAATTGGAAATAAAGTCACTTTTCTAACTCAGTTTATGTGATGAGGGGAAACATAAAACAGATTTTTTGGCTTCCTGTTTACTCTTGAGTTTGGTAAATAGTATAATGGCAGAGCACCAGAGTGGACTCAGACAGAGTCCCAGTTTCCCTTCTTCTGTCATGAATAGGGATGATGAGGGGAGTACTGAGCTGTAGAAATCCACTGCTGAGCTCTCTTTGGTGAGGCTGAAGAGGAGATTGACAACTTCCGTGTTTTTCTGGGGTAAAAAAAAAGCATAGTTTCATATGAGTAATAAAGAAATCATGGTTTAAGTGCTTAGCTTTCTACACAATTCTTTTTAATGTAGATGACAATATTGAAAGTGCTGAAGTTTAGAGAAGCTATTCTTGATCCATTTGTGCACTCTCATCTGTTTCCCACCTTGTCTCCTCTTCCTCTTCTCTCTAACAAGTTACCTGTTAATTTAGCTTCTTTTTAGGATAAACCTGATTTAAATGGTTTTGTCATCTTTAATAAAAATCCCCAAACAGCTTCTTGCTTCCATTTTTTGTGTTTTGTACTGTTTAGATCTCTCTATTTTAGTGCTTGAAAATCTACAGAATAAAAGAAGAAAATGAGAGGTTTCACTTATATGTACAAAAAGTTTCTACCAAATATTACACTTCCAAACATTTCTGATCACACAGATTAACCATCAAACAAAAAAGCATCCAAAAAACCGAAAGAAACCCTCGAAGAATATGTGACTAGTGAACTAAAGCACAGTATATAATATAAGTTAATAAAATGCCTTAAACTCATGACATAGAGATTTTTGTATGGTTTTTTTGTTTTTTATCTCGTACTTCCAGTAAGAGACATATGGAAAATTTTCTAACACAAGAACATTTTTTTATCATCTGCATGTATGCATGCTTGCCAGAGGGCTCTGCTGTCTGCTACTTTTCCTTCTGCCTGAGAGGTTTGGCATCTACCGTATCCTTCATGCTCTATCTGTAATCAGCAAACTCACCTCCTCTTCTTCTTCATTCCTACCTGGAAACTGCTTAATTTTCTTTCTCTATTTCTGTTCTGTTCGCCCATTGCCTTGGTTTCCTTTTGTCATACTGTCTGTGTTGCTCTGCCTTCTGTACCAGTCTTTTTGAGTTTTGTTTCAGCCCAAGATCCTTATTTTCTGACACAGAGGATAAGATGTGTCAGATAGACAGTGCAGTTAGTATTTAAGGATGTCTGTGTCACCAGTGGGCATCTGAAACTTTATGTTCTTTTAACAAAGTTTTCTTTCTTTGGAAAGAAAATTCTGTTAGGGAGCCCAGCTGTCAAAGAATCCACCCAAAATTTTTTAGTACATTTTGTCTGACAGTTTAGAAACATCATCATCAAACAATGAACTTAAATATTCTGAGATATTTCCAAAATACTTGTCTTATGGAGCAGAAAGTCTTAGCTGCATCTGGTAAAGGATCTGCTGTTGCGATGGAAACTTGGATGTGCCTCAGAACAAATTCTATCTCTGGCAACTGACATTGTCGCTGTTTCAGAACAGAGATTTTTACTAGATCAAAACATCATATCATAATTTTTGCACAATTCACTCTGAAAACGAAGGATCCCTATGTGACAATTTTACTTACCTTGCTTTGTCAGAGAATGGGAGGATGGGTAAATGCTATTTTCTTTGTTAGTCAGGTTTTTTACCTATTTTTTTTTAAATAGAAAGATGAACAAAACATAATGTTCAAACACACAGGTTCAAAATAGACTATTCAAATGGGAAAACTGTATAGACAAATACCTCTCTATATATTGCTCTCTGTCCAATAACAATCCTCTCATGTAGTTAGAGCTCGATGGATTCTTCAGACCTTCTCTTTATTTCTAAGGGATAGGTCTCTCAAGAACAAACGAAAGGAATTTTACCAATTTGGAAAAACTGAATCAGGAGACTTGTTATGATGTTTCCAAGCCACATGATTTAAAAACAAACAAACAAACAAACAGATATTCCAAGTAGCACATTAATGTGGGGAAAACGTAAAATATATAAAGGAAAAATTGTTCTTCATAAACTGTGATTTTTAATTGCAGGTACAGGTAGGAATGGTGATTAGCTCTTTGACAGCTTAAAAGTACCAAGAGTGATCTATATTCAGTGAATTCATTTATTGCTTTCTAAGACTATCCTCTAATTTTAGAGTTACTTATAGAGCTTCCCCCTCAGGTTTACACTGACTCCACAAGAATTTGACTCTAGAGTTCTTTGAATTAAGTTTTCTTATTCTTTATCCTTAAGCCTTTCTGTCCCCTCTTATTGAACAGAGAAAGAAAACAAATATTAAGAATTGACCTTTGCTTATTTGTAACACATTTGTGTGTATCAGACTTGGCAGAATCTCAATCAGCTCATAGAGGCTGAGAACAGAGACAAAATGAATGTTTCTTCGGTACTCTCTGCAGGATCCTCTTTCAGCAGATCACGAGTCAAATGCATTTACAAAACAGTAGGAGAGAAATCTTGCCTTGCCACAGTGTGCTCCTGGGGAGTTCGCAACTTTGCGCATTCATTTGCTGCCCATCTGCAAACTGAAATGAAAAAAAAATCAAGTAATTTTTTTTTCTCTGAGCAGAGCTAAAGCACACAGTGAGATGTGGGAAGGTAGACGATGCTCCCTACTCTCTGGGTACCTGGCTTATCAATATCCAGCGGCAAATGTAGAAACAAGTTGCAGGAGAGAACACTAATGAAGGCTGTGGGTAGTGCAGAAGCAACATTTAGTCCTGGGATTAAGTGGGTTGAAGGTTAAAGTAAACAAGTTGGCAGTGTATGAGGTTGAAACCTCCTTCATTCTATAATTAAAAGGGTCATAAGACTCACATGACTTAAATAAAGTCTGCAAAAAGGCTAGCACTTCCACTTTACAGTGTGGTCAGAGCTGATGAGTAGGTGACTCTCACTGGGGTGCTCAAGTTCTAATATGTTATTTGCCCGTGGTACTGCAACATGATCTCTTCCCCTCTGAGAGCTGCCAAAACGGTGTCTGTGGACAACTTGGTTGTCTAGTTTCACTGGTAAACATATGGATCTTTTATTGGGGTTTTGTTTTTTTTTTTTTTAGAAATTGTTCTCAAGTACATAGTAAGGACACTAATGTTAGGAAGATTCTGATGAAAGGAAGAGAGAAACCTTTAGTTGCAGAGCAAGGCAAATCAATGTCGTCTAAATATTGTAATCATTGGTGAGAAAGAAGTAAAATTATGGTGAACAGTTTTAAAATATGTATAACAACATTTTCTAACTTTTTCTTGGAAAGAAAAACAGTGTCGGGTACATTGGGATTTATTCTTTTTTTTCATATTAGATTTTTCTTTCTATTTTTGTTGCATTACAGAAACTCAACTTACTGTATGAAAGTGTCCATTTCGCTGACAGTGGGTGAAAATGACACTGGACTCTGCTACAATTCAAAGATGAAATATTTTGAGAAAGCTGAACTTAGCAAAAGCAAGGAAATCTCGTGCCCTGAAATTGAGGATTTTTTATTTCCATTTAGGGAGCCTGAAATTCTGTGGTATAAGGTAAGAAATGCAAAAGATTTACAAGATACTATGCAATGTTCTTTTGATTTTCATGATCTAAATGTGTTATGAAGCTTGGACTGCATTAAAATTCTTTAAGAACAGACAACTGAATGAACCATAGAAAATAATGAGCTAATTGAGAGAGAAATTCAAATTCTTCTTTTGGTAAACTTTGTAACATAACTATGCATGCTATTACCTGAATGAATGGCTTAATTTTGCAGCATGAAATTCGCCAAAGACTTGGTTATATTTGCAAATGTAATTTAATTGCTTGTATCAACAGTTTTATTTTAATATTGTTTGCTGATTTCTAGATCATTACTTAAAGGCCAAGATTTTGCAAATAGCACTGCCTATGGGCAGTGCACTGGAACTTCCATGAACACCACCTTGAGTTCTGCAGTTCTTACTACCTACATGAAGTACTCAGGACTTCAGATGTCCTTTTAAAGACCTCAAACAGTCCAGTAAATCTGAAATTTATGTTCTGTGTATTTTGTCTACGCAGGCCTCTACAGATGTCTGTGTACATAAGAAGTCCTAATTTAAGTGTGTACTGGTATGCATTCTCATTATTTTTCTGCAGTCTGATAATTTACCTGATAACATAATTTACCTTCTAATTATGTTAAACAAAATTATGCTATCTAATAACTAAAATTTTGTGGTCTAGAGAGATCTTGGTCAAATCAACTGATGGCATATATAAGATAGGAGAAATGCAATCACTTATTTGCTTATTCTCATCTTGGATTTTATGTTTTGTAGTACAATATTTTGGTAGATTAAACATCTCACTTTTTCTAAGTCCAGAGAGATTTGGTTCTAAGATGTTTTTAGAAATAGATATATAGCATCCTTTCTTCTCTTCATTCTCATCTTTTTCAGTTTCTCTATTTTTTTAATTGTTATTTTAAAAAACCCTGAATTCAAAGGAAAAAAAAATAAGTCTCTCATGCAGCCTGTAGCTGCTGGTAATATAAAGGTCATAGATCACAGACATAAGCGCAGTGGTAAATAATTAAATTAACTAGAGACCCTTCAACAAGCTAAATTCAAAAGAAAACCACCAAAAGAAAACCACCAAAAGAGTCAACTCCTTTCTCTTGCCAGAGGCACAAATTTTGAATCAGCTGATAAAATTCCACAGTCTTTTTTTTTCTTTTTGATCAACAACTGGATGGACTGGATTTTTAGGTATTTAGTTTATACAAAGTTTATAACTAGCCTGGGCTCTTGCCTAGCCACATTGGCTTGGACAGGCATCGTCAACAGTGGTCCATTTTGAGTGTAAGAACACAGTCACTGAAGTGTTATATTATCTTTAAACAGGAGTGCAAGGCAAAGACGTGGAGATCAAGTATTGTGTTTAAAAAGGACACTCTTGTCATTCGGGAAGTTAGAGAGGATGACATTGGAAATTACACTTGTGAGTTAAAATATGGATTCTTTGTTGTCAGAAGAACTACGGAATTAACAGTTACAGGTAATTACAGGCTCTTGCTATCTCCTTTATTTATAAAAGCCCCATTGAATATTGTGATTTGAGTTGTTTGTATTTGAGTTATTATACCATTTGCACACAATTTTGCTGTCAGCCTAGATATGAATGGCTGATACATTAAAGCTGTCCTGAATACATCACAGTGGTGTCTGTAACACCTTTGCAAGTCTGAATTCTGCTCTGTTCCCAAAGCTCATGGGCAGCTCATTGTTTTTGATGGAAAATGTTGTCAAGGAACAGGTAAATTCAGTAATTACTACTTCTAAGAGAAAATAAGGTCATTAAGTCTGTCGTACTTCTTCATGTGATTAAATGTCTTGGGACTTCAAAATATCTGTAGCAATACCTCAATAGTATTAGCTCTAATTATCTTTGGACATAAGAATAGCTGTAGATACAACCCAATAGCAGTAGCTCTGGGTTGTAAAGGTCCCAGTGAGACCTTTGTGACTGTGTGACAGGTGCTTGAGCAGGGCGTGACTAAGGAACAGTAGCATTCTTCGTCTGGTACTCTCTCCCCACTTTCTGTAGTTCACAGTTCAAGAACTTCCTGATCTCAGTCATCATGCACTGCAGTTACCAATTAACCTATTTTCCATTAGTCTGATTATTTTTTAGTCCATTTAGTCTTGGCATCAAAAATATTTTGAAGTATCAAGTTCTGCAGAGTAATTATGTAACATAAATAAACTCCATAATTTAGCAAACAGCAATTGAATAAGATGCATTTAATATAATTTGCATTTTAAACTACCATGTCTATATGTAAAATCCATTAGAGATGACAGTACTGTAACAATACTGTCCACAAGAGCAGAACAGTATGAAGAATGGTCCATTGAATTTTCAATTCCTCACTAGACCTCTAACCTTTGTTTTACAAATATGTAAAACATATAGTTGAACATATACTTAAGATAGAAAATCAGACTTCAGGATTAATTTAGAATTATTAATAATTGTTATCCCATTGTAATTTACAATAACAATGAAAGACAGGGGTGCATCATGATCTATGCAATGCTGTGCAGCTCCACAGTATATTTCCTAAGAGAAGGCAGAATGAAGATTTTCCTGGGACAATACAGATCCATGTGGGTGACAAACAGGGTTGCATGAATAAGTTCTTCCACCTTCAAAATACCTAACAGACAAAGAAACAAATCTTAGAGTAATAACTTCCTGTGCTTTTCTTTTTCCCTGTTAGTATCTGATGTATAAGTCTACTGCACACCAAGTAGTAACACACTTATGTTGTGCATTAAGTTGCTTTGTAACAGTTTCCTTTAATGGTGAAAAATTTATTTTCTGTTTTAGTGTATCCCATTTGCCCTCCCCATAAACAGAAATTATAGTGCATTTTGCTATATAATTTTCTTTTATTAGATAACTCTAGAAATCATATTATTTTTATGTTGTATTGGGAGATTTCAAATAATCAGTTGTATTTATGTAAGCTCAATAACCAGGATCTCTTTGTTGTTGTTGTGATTGATTTATTTGGTCAGTACTGGCAAGCAATTACTGTCAAGTGATTAACCTTACAGTACACATCCATGTACTCTGTTTGATTGACTCTGAAAAGAAAGCAGAGACAGATTTTTCGAGCATGTGATTTAGACCAGAAGGAGGTTGTCAATTATCTTTCGCAATATATGATATATGGATTTGAGGAGTACATATTCCCTCTGTCATCAAGTGATCCCTTCTGTCCCTATGGTTGGTTCTCCACTGCACAGCAATATTTCAACAGGCTCAGACTGACAGAAAAGAGAAAGAAAAAAACATTGTAATCAGATGCATGTTACTAGTTGTAGGAATATTTTTTTTTTAAATGTAATTCATCACTTCAAATGTAGGTAGGAGTTCAGTATTTAATGTTTAACTAGACAGAGATAGAAAGAGACTTGGCTAATTTTGATGTGCTAAAAATGAATGAATACATATGGAAGGAATTTTTCAATTTCCACCTCTGCAAACACCAGTAGATTTAAGGACAACCTCCAAATTAGTAAACTCTTTGGGTAGGTCTTCATATCATCTTTATAATATGACGTGACTAAACAGAACAAGTAGATTTACTTATAGTGCTACTAATTTTTATTACACCTGTATTGATGTCTTGATAATACTTTTATTTGATGCTTCATAGCAAAGATTCAGGCTTCAGGTTCCTGTCATGCTTTTTTGTGACCTGGAAAACAGGTTGAATTGCCATGGATGTCCATTGAGTATATAAAATAAATGGGGGTTGGTGGAATGGACTGTTTGTTTGATTTGGAAGAGGAATTAAACTGAGATATAGATGTTGCAAATATCAAATTAGAAATAAATTATTAAATTCATCGTTCATTTCTTAACTGTATTAATGAAAACATAATGGAAACAAAGGAATAATGCATCTTTCTGACATACAGTCTCAAACATGTTTCCAGGCAGTATCGATAAATGGTGACATTTGTGTGAACTGTTGCTGACAACTAATTCCATCAAGTTTAATCAGCTCCATAAGGAAGGATTTTTTTTTATTAAGACATTTGAAATTTCTCTATGAAAGATTCCTTTCAGCTAGAATTAAAAAGAATTAAAAGTAAGAGTAAGAATTAATAATTTTCCTCAGACTTTTCAGAAGATGCAGGAAGCTGAAATATGTTGATCAATGTGTAACGTTTATCAGATTGGGATTTATGAAAAATAACTCTCTGTATTCATAAGCATTACTTTGTGTGGTAAAGGTGAGTGTGCCACACATCTATCATTAAGAAACAGTCACCTACTTTTTTTCCATTTTCTGTATGAGGTGTTTCCAATTAGGTGCTTAAGTAACATTGGAATTTAGACTTTCTACATTTTTTTCCTGGTATGCACACATTTGCAGTATTCTTAGTATGAAGGTCTGCCTTTCTGTTTTATTCAAGTTGCCTAATAAGAAATCAAGTAGCTAATTATTTTGCTAAGAAATCATAGGTTGTTGAACGTAACAGGATTCACTGTGTTAAGTAGAGAGTAGAACTGGATTTAAAAAGCATTCCTGACCTATGTTCTACATAACAGTAGAACTAGGAGAAAGAAGGACAAGGAGAAACAGGCAGAATATGCAGAGAATTGAGTTACACAATCACAGTGATAAAAAATTATGATTTTGAGAAGCAGCATTATTTCAGTGCATATCTATGAACAGCCTAATCAAAAACTGTCGTTCATATTGTAAACTAAGTTTGGGCGCAGGCAGTCATTTGTAGAAACCTCTTGAAGGTATGTATTCTAAGTAGCCTTTTTAAGCAAATGATAATTCAGGTGTTCTGTAAATGAAATCAAAATAAAAACTGAACTGTGCAATGTACTGTTTTAAGACCTCCTGAGAGTGATCCATTGCTGAATCTGTGATATAGGAGACATGCTTGTTGACTCCATGAAGTTTGCATTGGCCTACCTTTCAAGCCTGTCAAGGTCTCTCTGGATGTCATCCTTTCCCTCCAGACTGCACCACACAGCTTGGCTTCATCAGCAAATTTGCTGAGAGTGTCCTTGATCCCACTGTCCATGTCACTGACAAAGATGTTGAACAGTGTCGGCCCCAGAACTGATCCCTGAGGGACACCCTGTGTCACTGGTCTCCACATGGATAATGAGCTGTTGACCACAACTCTGTGTGTGGTCACCCATCCAGTTTTTTGTCCACCAAGTGGTACATCCATCAAATCCATGTCTCTCTAATTTGGAGACAAGGATTTCATGTGGTGAAGGGACTGGAGGGCAGGCCCTATGGGGAGCGACTACAGGAACTGGGATTGTTCAGCCTGGAGAAGAGGAGGCTCAGAGGTGACCTCATTGCTGTTTACAACTACCTGCGGGGAGGTTGCAGCCAGATGGGTGTGGACCTCTCCTTCCAGGCTGGTGACACCAGAACAAGAGGGCACAGCCTCAAGCTCCGCCAGGGGAGGTTTAATCTTAATGTTAGGAAGCGGTTTTTCACAGAGAGAGTGATTGCACATTGGAATGGACTGCCCAGGGAGGTAGTGGAGTCACCGTCCCTGGAGGTGTTTAAGAGAAGACTCGATGAGGAGCTTAGTGACATGGTCTAGCTGGGGGGTGGAGGGCTGGATGATCCTGGGTCCCTTCCGGCTCGGAGTGGCCTGCTAGACTGTGAGGGATCTAGGTTGGTGTTACCCCTCTGGTATGTGCTTCCGGTCTCTGTATGGGTGTTAGATGGTGAGTTGGACTAGATGATCCTTGTGGGTCCCTTCCAACTCATAATAGTCCGTGATTCTGTGTGATTCTGTAACAGTGTCAAATGCTTTGCACATGTCCAGGTAGACAATGTTGGTTGCTCTGGCCCTATCCACCACTGCTGTAGGCCCATCATAGAAGGTCACCAGATTTGTCAGGCCTGATTTCCACTTTATGATGCCATGTTGGTTATTAGCAATAACTTCTTTGTTTTTCATATGCCTTAGCTTAGTTTCCGTGAGAGAATTTGCTCTATTATCTTGCCAGGAACAGAGGTGAGACTGACTAGTCCGTAGTTCCCTGGGTCTTCTGCTTTTCCCTTTTTAGAACAGGGATTTATATTTCCATTTTTTCAGCCATCAGGAATTTTTTCTGACTGCCATGATTTTTCAAAAATAGTGTATAGTGGCTTAGCTACTTTGACTTCCAGCTCCCTATGGACCTGCAGATAAATCTCATTGGGTCCCATGGACTTGTACACATTCAGGTTCCTTAGGTGGTCTTAAACCTGATTTTCTCCTACAGTCTGCTTAAGGTCTTTCTTCTCCTAGTCCCTGCATTTGCATTCCTCAGCTTAGGCAGCATGACTGAAGACCTTGCTGTTGTAGGCTGAGACACAGAAGTCATTAAGAAGCTCAGCCTTCTCTTTGTCCAGGGTAGTCAGCTCTTCCATTTCCTTCTAGAGAGCCCACAATATTTCTAGTCTTTCCTTTCCTTGCAACATATTTATAGAAGTTCTTCCTGTTATCCTTAGTATCCCTGGCCAGACTCAATTCTAACTTGACCTTGCCTTCCTTGACCATGTCCTTAATTTCCTGTACAATTCCCCTGCATTTGTCCCAGACCACCTGTCCTCGTTCACACTTCTTGAAAGTTTCTTTGAATGTGTCCTTGTAAGTATTTTGAAAGTATAGAGATATTAAAAGTAAACTGAAGTTTCTGATGATCTTTTAAGACAGATGTGCTTGTCTCTCTTAAAAGAAAATGGAAGAATGAAATCGATAGTATTGGGGAGGAAAAGATAGTCTTCAGGCAATATGAGAAAGGTTTCCTTAGAATCACTCATATAAAGCTCTCTATTACTATAGGTAGGAATTGGAGTAGAAGGTAAAACATCTTCACAAGAGTTTCTTTGAAGGATAGAGTCACATATATAAGCACCAGGAACATCATAAATTAAATAGCAGGTCCTGGATTACTTAAGGAAGGCATGCTGAACCAGCTACAACGTGGGTGAGGCAAAGCAGAAGGCACTCTTCATCACAGCTTTTCATATTATGATTTTGAACTAAATTTGAAAACTAAGAAGGGAATTCACACATTTTGGAAGATATTGAACTCACTTTATAGGTGGTATCCATCTCATCTAACTGTAGCTATTGAAAATCCCTAATCCATAAAAAAAGATGATTTTCTCTCCCTTTAAAGAATGAGGAAGAAAATTGCGCTTTCTTATCTTATGCACTCAATACGACCCTGGGTACACTTTTAAAGTAACAACTATTTTATGGCTGAAGTTTTGTTTGGTTGGTTCATTGGTTTTGTTTTGAGTCTTGGTTTTTTTTCCTTTGATCTTAATGGAAAATTAAACTTTTTGGAAGATCTGTGTCTCACACTGAAAATACATTATTGTCTGGAAGATCGAATCCATTTCATAATTGTTCTGAGATCTGACTCAGAAATAGCCTGCTTTGCAAAATAAAGACTATACCCTGATTATTCTAGCTTGTAAATAATGGAAATATTCACATAAATTATATACAAAATTAATAGGTTTTTTGGACTGTGTTTGTGGAGTTACATGTTCTAAAAAGTCCCGCAATGTACAAAGTCATATACAAGTTTTTATACTTGCAGAGTGGGCAGATTAGCAGTTTTATTTTTATATGAGGAAATTTAATTAAGGCATACCTGCTCTCTCTGACATACTTAATTGAAAACAACTCCTGCTGTAATGAGCACCATTTTCATTTACAGATTTAAGCATGTATGCAATCAAACTATAACAATACTAAATTTAATGGGAATTGTCAATATTATATTTTTATTTACATTTCACCTGCTTGGCTAAACAAACTTGTGCAATAATCCTGAAAGTGCTAGTTTACTCTTTTCAATCTTCTACCAATGACTTTTTTAATCTTTAAATTTTTTAGGGAAAAAAAAGCAATGAAATTTTTCTGTTTCACAGTTATCCAGTAGCTGACTTGTAGTGTTGTTCAAGTTTAGGGTATCCTGAATGAGCATTTTCTCTTTTACTTTCTGAAAGAATTAGTCTTCTTTAACGTATTAGAAAATCTCAAATGACTACACATTTAAATGTATTTTTAGAGCTGAAAAGATAACTGTAAAAATAAATAATATGAAAAAATAATTATTATTAAATTATGCCTATCCTCACAGCTCCAACATGTGATCTTTTACACCGAGCTAGACACCATATTTTGTAAAAAAGAAAACCAAAAAGAACTGTAAGTGGCACACACATACTTTGAAGGTTATAGCCTACATTAAGTGGACTGAATCCTGACTGTGTGAGAAAAAATGTTCACCATATTTTCCCCAAAAAAAGTTGGCTGTAATTTTTTTCTAGATGTGCTGCTCTTTTTCATTCACCGAATCACAAAATCACAGAATATTCTGAGTTGGAAGGAACCCACAGAGATCATCGAGTCCAACTCCCAGGTGAATGCCCATACAGGGATTGAATCCACAACCCTGGTGCCATGAGCACCATGTTTTGTCTATCTGAGCCAATCTCAAGGTCGTGTCATTCATTCAATACATTGAAATGCAGAAAGGTGCTGGTCTTTAATTTTAGCAGGTGATAAGTGAAAAAAGTGTTAAAGTGGATTATTTTCCAAGGGTTCAGATATTGTAGTTGGAGGAAATCTGGGATGTGGTGACCATGAGATCACAGAATCACAGAATCACATAATATTATGAGCTGGAAGGGACCCACAAGGATCATCTAGTCCAACTCACCATCTAACACCCGTACAGAGACCGAGAGCACATCGCAGAGCATAACACCAGCCTAGATCCCTCACAGTCTAGCAGGCCACTCCGAGCCGGAAGGGGCCCAGCGTCATCCAGCCCTACACCCCCTGGCTAGACCATGTCACTAAGCTCCTCGTCGAGATAATAGTTTTCAATTGACAGTATAATGAGAAAGGGCACGAACATCCATGCTGAATTTCCGGAGGGCAAACTTTGGACTGCACTTCTCTTGATACAATCTAGTTCTTTCTCAACCTGATAGCATAACTTCAGAAGGGGAGAAATTACTAGTTTCTTGTGTTTTTGGTGTTGGTAATAAGATACTAGTTATAAAAATTGTGTGTAAATTCTTATAAATAAATTTTATAAATGTTTTAAAATTTTAAAAAGTGTTATAAAATAATTATATAAAAAGTGTAAAAGTAGGACATTAGTTATAAAACCCTAAAATATATTAGAAATATTTGGGTTTAGTACCTTTAAGTAAATTTCAGTATTTACAAGTTTATTTTATTCATCCTTTTTACGCTGTGTACCACGATCATTGATGTCTTTCCTTATCTCCTACAATGTTAATGAATGGAAAAAATACGTATGGCTTGTGATAGTTGCTTGAACAGATGCTATGAAACACTGTAATGAATGATGCAATCATGACTTCTTTTGGAATCCTGTACTCCTTTTTGACACTATGGTGTCCTTAAAAGTTAGGAGGATCTTTTTACATCTGGCAATCAGTAGAAGAAATCTTAGTCCCTAACAGAAATGAAGATGTCCACTTAAATTGCATATTATGAAAGAAGTTAAGCTTGTTACTGTACATGGACGAGAGGTCATAGTCTTACGCTTCAGCAGGGAAAGTTTAGACTTCATATTAGGAAAAGGTTTTTTTACTGAAAGAGTGATCCGGGTGTGGAATGGGTTGCCTGCAGAGGTGGTTGACTCGCCAACCCTGGACGTGTTCAAGGGGAGGCTGGACGAGGTGCTGAGTGATATGATCTAGATGTAGAGGATAGGTTAGTTGGATTATAGTTTGGACTAGATGATCTTCAAGGTCCTTTCCAGCCTTATCTATACTGTGATGCTCTGTGATACTGTAATTATGCTGGTTTTGCTAATTTCTAAGCATAATGTTATTATAAATTCTATGTCTTTTTAAACTTACATTAAACTTTTTTTCTGAAGATGGATTTTTTCCTGATTGTAGCTTAGTGTATAAGCTTAAAAACTAAGATCAAAATAATACCTCCAAACAAACTTGGTGTTTTCATCAGCTGAGGAAAAAAACTTATGGAAATGCCATTTCATGAGTTATGAAAGTTTGTTTTTGCGAGCCAATTTCTCTTTCTTCATATCAGAATATTGAAATATATACATTGTGGCTGGATGTTATTACCAGGATGCTGCTTCCTGTTGTTTCAGTTTAATGGGAGAAAGTTTTTAAGATGAACTCCATTCTACACAGAGAAAGAAGCTGTAGGCAAAAATGTTTGTCAAAAAACTGTTAGTGATTGCTGAAGACATAAAAGATTCACAAACCCTTAGCTCAGTCATATCTTACAAAAATTAAATAAATCTATCATTAAGACACCCAAGATGCTTGTTAAACAACCTTTTAAAAGGTAGATAAATTACCTTGAATGTTAATTTTTTCACATTATTGCTGTGGTATCAAAAGACATAATTTTACTTGTATGTTCCCCTAGAGTATGTTAAATCCACCAATACTGTTCTAACCAAGCATTTTCCATTTCTCTAACTTTTCTTATAAATCTTTAGATATTTATGTGCACAATAGTCTTCCAGGATGATACTTTAGTAAACCAGTGTATAAAATGTAAAAGTGCAATAGCACATAAACCTTGTGTTGCCTCCATCCTAGAAACTATTTGCACACATTCCTAAAAATAATCTATACACAATTAGCTTTAAAATGGAGATATTTTTTCCAGTGCTTACAATGGCTTTCAATTGGCTTAGACAAATTTTAAACTCAGAGCTACTAACTAAAATGGTATTGATATTCCAGTTAATACATGTATTTGAAATCATTCTGATTGTTACTAGAGGCAGAAAAACTTTCTTTTGTTTAAAGAAGAAAAGGAAAGACGCCTCATTTTAACTGCAGCAATAACACGTTGTCACTGTTAACAGAAGACCAGCCTCAAAATCATGTAGAAGGTATCTGAGATATAATCCACTATACTAAAAGAATAACTTCTCTAAGAGTATTCTTATCCTGAGATGACCTCAGACATATTGTTCTGTCACATACACCACTCCAAAATAAAAAAAAAAGGCTTTTTTTCATGCTGTTGTCTCACAGTATTGATTAACCATCTAAAATACCATAGTATATAAGCCACAGATAAGCAGTGCATATCAAATTTAAGAAATTTTTATTTCCTTTATAGGTGTGAATAAAGACTAATCTTAGTTTCTTTTTTGGACTTCTTAGTTATGAAATATCAGAACTGATTATTTAAAAAAAATTAGAATCAGTTCAAAAAATCTATCTCTGCAAATCACCTTGATGTTTTATTGATTATTCTGTTATGCAATTTCTTTCAATTAGTGAATGAACGAGTATTTTAAAAGGAATCTAAAACTAATTTCTGCTTGTTTTACTAATGAATTTTCTTTTTACTGTCATAAAAAGGGAAAGCCTGCCTATATATTTCTACATGACTCTAAAATAGAGAATTTAATTTTTAATCTGGCTGAAAATATGGTTCTTCCTAGTTTGCTCAGCAAATACTTTATTTCAATTCTTAAGAGAATCAGTATGGATAAAATATTTACTGAATTACTGGAAAAACTACAGGGGTAAAATAAAGTAATTAAGAGAACTACTGTTGTATTCTATGGTATTTTATCTGAAAGGCTTAAAAATTAAATATGTGTGAAAAGGAATAGAAATTACTAAATCAAAATTTTATTATAATTTATCTTTTAATGTTTTTACTTATATGTGTGAGAGCTTAATATAGGAAAACAATTTCACCATCTTGGGGTTTTTTTCTGTATGAAGTTGATAACACAAAATTATTGTTTGAATATGAAAAAGAAATTGGAACTAGCAATGACATTTTCCATTTTTTAATGCAGTTTTTCCTTTCACTTCAGAGTATTATATATTATATAGTCACATCCAGAAATGGATTAATTTAAAAATATTAGATATACCTTCACAGAATATTGATTGAGGAATGATAAATATCAGCGAATTTCCTCCACATTCTTTAAACAAAGTGAAGAGGGAGTGTAGAAATCATAGAAATATGTATACCTTTCTCCCTTTCTAAATCTATGTTTATCCTCACTGCATTCTTCCCATGTTATATACAAGAGTATTTTATTTCCCTAGACACAGGATATGACAAGAAACATTCTCCGTCCTTCATAAGCCCTGTATAGAATCACTAGTCCCACAGCATAATTCTACTCAAGATGTGGGAGGTTTCTTTTTGGTGGGTATATTATCAGTTGTGTAGAGATGATCCATGTGGGTCCCTTCCAACTCAGAATATCCTGTGATCCTGTGATTTTTCCTAGAGGCAAGATTCCTCTTGTTCAAGTTTAATATTTACATCCATTGGCATATGAGCTCACTGCTCTTCATAGCAATTCTGTGGCATGAGTTGTATCCTCTTTGTGCCAATGCAGTAAACATCAGATGAGTTGTATTATACAAAATTCCTTTTCCATCTCTTGACTACCGAAAGAGCTTTAGTTGAGAAGATGGAATGTAGATTTATAAGTATGTAAATTATATGAATCCTACTTTGAGATTCCATGGTTGTAATGTTTATAATCTTTGGAAATTGTAAGCTGGCTCTACATAATATTTTGTTGCTATAGAACAAATCAGAAAATTAATATCAGCATTTCAGAGCAGACAAGAACAAATCTGTAGTAGAAATGTTATTTGTTTTTTAACTGAGACATATACCTGAAGAAAAAATAAAAAAGGCACACTTTTGGGTGTACAAGGCTGTCGTCAGATTTCAGTGGCTTAGTATACCATTTGGTCTAATAAAATATATTGTTTCTACCTTGTTTTGTGTAAGCCATTATGTCTAAAGCAAAATTACTATTATTATTATTCATGGTATTTAAGTTTTCTTAGGATGGAATCACAGCATGTATTTCTTTAAGCTAGCTGCAGTGTGCAAAATAAGTATAGGGGGTTTTATTAAAATATTGCTGGTTTGATTCATTTTGGCAGTTAGAATAAACTGTACTTCACATATAACACAGGGTGCTCCCTTTTCTATTCTGTGATTTCTTGGAAAATCATGATTCTTGTTACCAGACAACTGGAAGCTTTCCTTTTGTACTTCACTATTCTCAATTCAATGCAAACTAAACACAAAGAAACATGAGTCCTCTCTGAAAACAAAGGGTTTTGTTTGAGACGTGCAGTAAATAGAATAAATGTTTTATTAGAAAGTAGGTGGCTTACAATGCTTCAGTGTAGAGGTGGTAAATTTCTTTAAACTACTAGTTCTGCTCAGTAGTTAAATGTATGTTATAACAGGGCATTTTTAATGCTGCTATCAACCATCTTTAAGGCCCATGTGGGTTGAGAACCTGAGGAGAGATGTGATTTTTATTTTGTTGTCATATATTTCTGCCAGGACACTTTGCCTATTCCATGCACAGTGCAAGAGAAAAGTGAACACCTGCCGTGACCTTGCAGTGAACACCTCCTGCTTCGTCCACAGCTTTGTGCCTAGCACTAGAGCCAGTTCCCTTGCAGCATCCAATGCTGGGCCTGTCCTAATATATCATCCCCTCTGAATCACAGAATATTCTGAGTTGGAAGGGACCCACAAGGATCATTTAGTCCAAGTCCCAAGCAAATGCCCACACAGGGATCGAACCCACAGCCCTGGAGCCATGGGCACCACGCTCCATCCATCCAAGCCTCCCATTGTCTACAATATGTCACTGAGTTCCTCATCCAGTCTTTTCTTAAACACCTCCAGCGATGGCGACTCAGCCACCTCCTTGGACAGACCATTCCACTGAGGAATCACTCTCTCTGTGAAAGAGCTCTTTCTAACATCCAGCCTAAACTTCCCTTTGTGTAGTTTAAGGCTATGTTCTCTTGTTCTGTTGCTGGCAGCCTGAGAGAAGAGATTTAAACCCACCTGACTGCAACATCCCCTCAGATAGTTGTAAGCAGCAATGAGGTCACCTCTGAACCTTGTCTTCTCCAGGCTGAACAGTCCCAGCTCCCGCAGATGCTCCCCATAGGGTTTGTTCTCCAGTCCTTTCATCATCCTTGTCGCCCTTCTCTGGACCCTCTCGAGTAGTTCAAGATCCTTCTTAAACTGGGGAGACCAGAACCAGATACAGTACCATCAGTCACAGTTTGTGATTTCAGTGGCCAAAACTGTCCTCTCTCAGTTTGCCCAGCCTGCCCTTTGAAAACACAGACCAGAGATGGACTTTGGACCTTGGTGTCACTTCTAAGATGTGCAGCAGCAGCAGGAGGAGGGAGCTCTGAGGGGGCCATCCTGCCTCCCCACAAATACTGCTGTGGTTGTTCCTACTCTTCCGCAAACCATCTGTACTTCCTCCACTGTTCAGGGCTCGGGCAGTAGCTGGTGAGGAAAGGCACTGCTAAAATACCACCCAGCAGGTGGATGCAGGAGAGGCCTCTGCTTCTGCAGGGCCAAGGGGAGAACTTCCCATCTGGCCACAGCCTCCAGCTGAGCAGTCCCCCCCTCCAAGCAGGGGCAAAGCGTTGCTGAAATACTGTTTTGATTTTTCAGAGGTTTTGCTTCTTCAAAACAATTCCATTAGTTTTCCAGAATTTTTGAGCTAGCATTCAGAATTCAAGTTTTTTTTCATTACTAACTTTGCAAAGGGCAAAAAATGCATTGTGATAAGCTAATTTAAACAGAAATAGGCTCATTCCTCTGTGTGAGTTCCATATGTTTTAGATTTGGTTTTGGGGAGGGGGTTTGTTTTGTTGTTTGGGGTTTTTTTTTATTATTTAGATTTTCATGACCAAATTCAGTTTTCTGAGAAGCTACTCTGAGACCATCAGGGAAAAGAAAAATTAAGGCTAGGTAAAGTGTTTGTCATTTTTATACAACAAGCAATATAGACATTTTGATAACATTTGAGGAGTGACAGTTTCTTAGGATAACCAGGAGGGTAGGAACAGAGATTAAAGAGGAGAAGAGACACCTGAAAAATATGCTTAATGTGGCATTTACTGGAAATTATGTGATCACAACAAGAAAAGCATTTATTTTTTTTCCCTACTCTCGTGCGTGAATAAAAAGCTTTAGACTTAATATGAAATAGTCCTATGCAGCTACTGTTCTCACTAAGAGAGTCTCAAAAGACTAAAGAAAAATACTTGAAAGGTCTGTTCTGGCTTCTAAAAAGTCAAGGGCATTTCAAAATACTTTTACATGTGCTCTGTAATGCCTTATTCTAATATATTATAAATGCTAGTTGGCAGATTACATCTCATATTTTCAAAAGCTAAAGTCTGTACTATTCTGCTCTAGGTGTCTTCTTGTCTATGTGGTTCAAAAACATCTTTGAAATCTGTCATAGTAGTTTTGATGTGCACATAAAGCTGAGAGAACAGAGACTATAAACTCCACTTAGAAAGATGTACAGGTAGATCTACCTGCTATGGTGTGGAGAGAAAGTGTAAAGCACTGAAAATATCTTACTTTAGACTCTAGTGTATGTAAATTGGAAGAAAATATTATAAATTAAAGTTCAGGATCCTGTTATTACTTAATAGTTCCAGAAAAGACTTTACTTGTCAGTGTTACTTGTTTTTTTTAAGACTTGTCTTTTGAAAATAGCAGTTCTGAAAAATGTTATTTAATTAAAAGATAACCAAAATGATAGAAGTTATGGGGCTTCCTGGGTCTACAGGGCATATTAAAAGACTTTCATGACTTGAAACTTTTCTTTCCATGTTTGAATGTACTGCAAAGTAACTCTTCAAATCATCTGGTTCTCTTATTAAACTGAGTGCAAAGGGCAGAAAGCTTTCATTAACTTGATTAAAAATACTGAATCAATAGAAAAACAATGAATTTATTCTTAGAATTTTAAAAGCATTTTGTGGTCAGACAGTTTTTAAATATGTAAATTGTTATAAAATTAATAAATACATATGTAGGCAGTCTTTATGGATCCTGCTCATGTACATTATGGAAGAGTAAATAAGAGTATATAAAATAAATAAAAGTAATTAAAATTAGTAGAGTAAGATCAAAGAACCACTGAATATTCTGAGTTGGAAGNCCTAGAGGCAAGATTCCTCTTGTTCAAGTTTAATATTTACATCCATTGGCATATGAGCTCACTGCTCTTCATAGCAATTCTGTGGCATGAGTTGTATCCTCTTTGTGCCAATGCAGTAAACATCAGATGAGTTGTATTATACAAAATTCCTTTTCCATCTCTTGACTACCGAAAGAGCTTTAGTTGAGAAGATGGAATGTAGATTTATAAGTATGTAAATTATATGAATCCTACTTTGAGATTCCATGGTTTTAATGTTTATAATCTTTGGAAATTGTAAGCTGGCTCTACATAATATTTTGTTGCTATAGAACAAATCAGAAAATTAATATCAGCATTTCAGAGCAGACAAGAACAAATCTGTAGTAGAAATGTTATTTGTTTTTTAACTGAGACATATACCTGAAGAAAAAATAAAAAAGGCACACTTTTGGGTGTACAAGGCTGTCGTCAGATTTCAGTGGCTTAGTATACCATTTGGTCTAATAAAATATATTGTTTCTACCTTGTTTTGTGTAAGCCATTATGTCTAAAGCAAAATTACTATTATTATTATTCATGGTATTTAAGTTTTCTTAGGATGGAATCACAGCATGTATTTCTTTAAGCTAGCTGCAGTGTGCAAAATAAGTATAGGGGGTTTTATTAAAATATTGCTGGTTTGATTCATTTTGGCAGTTAGAATAAACTGTACTTCACATGTAACACAGGGTGCTCCCTTTTCTATTCTGTGATTTCTTGGAAAATCATGATTCTTGTTACCAGACAACTGGAAGCTTTCCTTTTGTACTTCACTATTCTCAATTCAATGCAAACTAAACACAAAGAAACATGAGTCCTCTCTGAAAACAAAGGGTTTTGTTTGAGACGTGCAGTAAACAGAATAAATGTTTTATTAGAAAGTAGGTGGCTTACAATGCTTCAATGTAGAGGTGGTAAATTTCTTTAAACTACTAGTTCTGCTCAGTAGTTAAATGTATGTTATAACAGGGCATTTTTAATGCTGCTATCAACCATCTTTAAGGCCCATGTGGGTTGAGAACCTGAGGAGAGATGTGATTTTTATTTTGTTGTCATATATTTCTGCCAGGACACTTTGCCTATTCCATGCACAGTGCAAGAGAAAAGTGAACACCTGCCGTGACCTTGCAGTGAACACCTCCTGCTTCGTCCACAGCTTTGTGCCTAGCACTAGAGCCAGTTCCCTTGCAGCATCCAATGCTGGGCCTGTCCTAATATATCATCCCCTCTGAATCACAGAATATTCTGAGTTGGAAGGGACCCACAAGGATCATTTAGTCCAAGTTCCAAGCAAATGCCCACACAGGGATCGAACCCACAGCCCTGGAGCCATGGGCACCACGCTCCATCCATCCAAGCCTCCCATTGTCTACAATATGTCACTGAGTTCCTCATCCAGTCTTTTCTTAAACACCTCCAGCGATGGCGACTCAGCCACCTCCTTGGACAGACCATTCCACTGAGGAATCACTCTCTCTGTGAAAGAGCTCTTTCTAACATCCAGCCAAAACTTCCCTTTGTGTAGTTTAAGGCTATGTTCTCTTGTTCTGTTGCTGGCAGCCTGAGAGAAGAGATTTACACCCACCTGACTGCAACATCCCCTCAGATAGTTGTAAGCAGCAATGAGGTCACCTCTGAACCTTGTCTTCTCCAGGCTGAACAGTCCCAGCTCCCGCAGATGCTCCCCATAGGGTTTGTTCTCCAGTCCTTTCATCATCCTTGTCGCCCTTCTCTGGACCCTCTCGAGTAGTTCAAGATCCTTCTTAAACTGGGGAGACCAGAACCAGACACAGTACCATCAGTCACAGTTTGTGATTTCAGTGGCCAAAACTGTCCTCTCTCAGTTTGTCCAGCCTGACCTTTGAAAACACAGACCAGAGATGGACTTTGGACCTTGGTGTCACTTCTAAGNTTTTTTCCCTACTCTCGTGCATGAATAAAAAGCTTTAGACTTAATAGGAAATAGTCCTATGCAGCTACTGTTCTCACTAAGAGAGTCTCAAAAGACTAAAGAAAAATACTTGAAAGGTCTGTTCTGGCTTCTAAAAAGTCAAGGGCATTTCAAAATACTTTTACATGTGCTCTGTAATGCCTTATTCTAATATATTATAAATGCTAGTTGGCAGATTACATCTCATACTTTCAAAAGCTAAAGTCTCTACTATTCTGCTCTAGGTGTCTTCTTGTCTATGTGGTTCAAAAACATCTTTGAAATCTGTCATAGTAGTTTTGATGTGCACATAAAGCTGAGAGAACAGAGACTATAAACTCCACTTAGAAAGATGTACAGGTAGATCTACCTGCTATGGTGTGGAGAGAAAGTGTAAAGCACTGAAAATATCTTACTTTAGACTCTAGTGTATGTAAATTGGAAGAAAATATTATAAATTAAAGTTCAGGATCCTGTTATTACTTAATAGTTCCAGAAAAGACTTTACTTGTCAGTGTTACTTGTTTTTTTTAAGACTTGTCTTTTGAAAATAGCAGTTCTGAAAAATGTTATTTAATTAAAAGATAACCAAAATGATAGAAGTTATGGGGCTTCCTGGGTCTACAGGGCATATTAAAAGACTTTCATGACTTGAAACTTTTCTTTCCATGTTTGAATGTACTGCAAAGTAACTCTTCAAATCATCTGGTTCTCTTATTAAACTGAGTGCAAAGGGCAGAAAGCTTTCATTAACTTGATTAAAAATACTGAATCAATAGAAAAACAATGAATTTATTCTTAGAATTTTAAAAGCATTTTGTGGTCAGACAGTTTTTAAATATGTAAATTGTTATAAAATTAATAAATACATATGTAGGCAGTCTTTATGGATCCTGCTCATGTACATTATGGAAGAGTAAATAAGAGTATATAGAATAAATAAAAGTAATTAAAATTAGTAGAGTAAGATCAAAGAACCACTGAATATTCTGAGTTGGAAGAGATCCACAAGGATCATCGAGTCCACCTCTTAAACAGCACCACTGCAGCCCCAGCGGGGAATTGAACTCAGGTCCCCCACATGAGAGGCGGGGACACCTTAGAATACACAATTCTGATTTGAAAACTGAATTGGAGGTGGTATTAATTCTTATTTGTTTATGGAAACTCATAATATCTAGCTGAATTAATGGAAATACTGTTATATTTTCAGGATATGTGTTGTTTCTTCAATGTGCATACCAAAATGGTATTTATTTTGCTAGAGGGGAAAGGAAGGAAGGGAGGGCATCAGATGGGTACAAGTAACACATGTGTATTCCTTTGTTTTGTGAGGAGTGTCACCCAGCTAGACTGGAGGTGTGATGGTTCATTTCCTGGATCTCAAAGTGCAAAAAATATTCCAAACAGGGGTTAGTTTTGGTCAAACAGCGAAGCTTTATTATCCTGTAAAGAGGGAATCACAATAGAAGAAAATGAGGTAGGAAAGGTAAAGAGAAAGGGAGAGAGAAAAAGGGTTCAATTACTACCACCAGACGAGCAAGTCCTCAGGGCCTCCCCATAGATGTCATCTTTGCAGAGTGGGAGAAGCTTCCAAAGTCCAGTTGCTAAGAGGCCATCTTTATACTAGAATGTTACCCCTTGCCCCCCTCTTCTGTTCCAATCTGTCTTTCTCTGCCGTGTATGTCCAAGGCAAGGTCAGTTTTGAGTGGCCTTTTGCCAGGAAGTGTGTTTTCGTGTCGCAATGACAGGGCTGTATGCATATCTTGTCCTGTCTCTGGAAGCTGCTGAGAAGGCCACATCATATCTTGTACCACACAGTCTCTGGAGGCTGGGGAAGAAGGTTACAGCATATCTGGTCTTTTCCCCTGGATAATGCAGGAGAGAGGGCATATCTTGTTCCACACAGTCCCTACTCTGTGGTATCAGCACTCTGGTTCTCCCTTAGCTAGGGAACATCACTGGCAGTCCAAACTCTTGTCAAGACTTTAGCCTCAGTTTTTTGGGGTATATTGTCCAAGTCTCTGATGACAACGTTGAGACAATATTCCTCTTCGGACCAACTCTTTCACTGAACAACTGAACATAGACTTAGGTGTGTTTAGCTCTATTTGAACTTTATCAAAGTTTAAAGTATCTTTTAAATACAGTGATCCCCCATATATTTGCGACTCACATGTTCGTGTATTCAATTAATCGGAGTTGGATTTTCAGTGAGTTGTGAGACCGCACACATGCACAGAATGTCTTGGACCCCGGATTTCCTGGCCAGAAAGCACCAAAGGGCGCTTTCTCCACTTTAAAGAGGTGCTACAGTGCGAGCCACACTCCTAGAGCAGCCCCCCTAGACCTTATTAGTGGGGGCCTTCTTAATCACTGAAAAATCATGACGCGAAGATGTGAAACCGCTATCAGGGGGGGCACGAAGTGGAAGAGGGCTGACTGTATATCTTTCTACTGTGCAATAGAAGCTTGAGAACATTTCAACAACACATACTTATAGATTTGGTGGGTCTGAGGGAAAATGAATATGCAAGTATAGAAAGTATAAGATACTTCCCCTAGTAGAGATGAGAAAAATTCACATTGAGAAGACAGTGATTTTTTTCTAAAGCAGGTCCAACATAAATGCATTTAGCATTTTCCCTGCTGGGGGAATTTGTATCATTTTTCACAGGTCATATTGACACTGAAGACTGGTGAGCTAGTCAGAAGTCATGAATATATTTAAGTGAATACAGTTGTTTCTGTCATCATAAATGGTTGCTGTAATCACAGCTTATAAAAATCCATTGTTGCCTTCAACAGTCCTTAGTACAATGGAGCTCTTCAGAAGTACGTTCCATTGTTGACATTCCATTAAAGGAAACAATATAAGTGGAATTAATATGCTTAGATTTCTCTTTACTGTGTACAATGATTTATAAACTGAAATGGCAGAGGGAGAGAAAAACAGGTGGATAAAACACTGTGAAAAGAAATTAAAGATATGAATACTTTGGAAGGATAAAATACTGCTATAGCTATAGTAAAGACTATTTGATACTCTTTAAACTAAATTTTTTATTGTATATTTCTATATAACTCAGATTATCAGAGCTATCACACTGCATTTTATTTGTAATTTCTGTTTAAAAATGTTATGTAAAGATTTTAATTTATCATTTATGTACCAGCAGGCTCTATTATAACTGTTTTACAGGATTCACTCAGTTGAAATTATGAGAATTTAGATTCTAGGAGATGTTAAAGGTGATGGATATTTAGTTCATTTTTTTACATAATGTATTACTATATATAGTGAAGAATTATGAATCTCACAGAAATTGTGCTGTCCTGGAAGTTTACTGCCCAAGGTTTATAGAGATTTCTACAGTGAAAAAATTAGCCAAAACCAGAGCTGGATATCATTTACTTAATAATTAATGATTTCCTTCTCCTGCCCCCGAAGAGTAGTTTTCTCAATCATTTTAGAATTTATATGAAATTCATTGAAGAGTTTTGCCTTCACCTGTTAGCTTTGCCCTTAGCTGTCATCATGAAATATTTCAGCTGCAGTATGCAGCCTTTTCCTGTTTAAATTCTTTATAATTTTTGTCCTCATTCTAGGGAACATAACAACAGAGAGAGGCTCCAAAGTACCTTTGAAGTTGTTACTATGTAATCTCCTGCATGGTTTTGGTTCACTTCGATATTTTTAATCTAGAAATGGCACTATAGCAAAACACACAACACTGTCAAATACATGAACCTATTTTTCCCCCTCCCTAAGGCTATGTTGGCTACCTATGCAGACACTTGAGAAATACCTCTGCATCTTTTGCACAAATGTTAAATAATATTAGAATATAAATGCATGAAGAATATTAGAATATTTTTAAATGCTAAATTAATATTTAATGTGGGTTTATTATGCAAATAACCTGTGAGAGGCAGTAAAACCTCCTCCTGCTGTTTCACTGAAAAAAGCACAAAACTTTAGATATATTTTTAATTATTTCTGGTAAAATTAATGTGAGATTTTTACATCCACATACCAAAAACTGGGACAAGTTCAGAGAAGGGCAACTAGGATGGTAAAGGGGCTTGAAGATAAGCCCTATGAGGAGAGGTTGAAGGAGCTGGGTCTCTTTAGCCCAGAAATGAGGAGGCTCAGGGGTGACCTTATTGCTGTCTATAACTATCTAAAAGGAGGTTGTAGCCAGGCAGGGGTTGGTCTTTTCTCCTTGGTCTCTGAGGACAGGACGAGAGGTCATAGTCTTAAGCTTCAGCAGGGAAAGTTTAGACTTGATATTAGGAAAAGGTTTTTCGCTGAAAGAGTGATTCGGATGTGGAATGAGTTGCCTGCAGAGGTGGTTGAGTCGTCACCCCTGGCCGTGTTCAAGGGGAAGCTGGACGAGTTGCTGAGTGATATGATCTAAATGTAGAGGATAGGTTAGTTGGATTATAGTTTGGACTAGATGATCTTCAAGGTCCTTTCCAGCCTTACCTATACTGTGATACTGTGTGATACCTCCAGGGATGGTGACTCCACCACCTCCCTGGGCAGACCATTCCACTGAAGGATCACTCTCTCTGTGAAAAAGCTCTTCCTAACATCCGGTCTAAACTTCCCCTGGCATAGTCTAAGGCCATGTCCTCTAGTTCTGTTGCTGGCAGTCTGAGAGAAGAGATTCACACCCACTTGGCTGCAACCTCCCCTCAGATAGTTGTAAACACCAATCAGGTCACCTCTGAGCCTCCTCTTCTGCAGGCTGAACAAGCCCAGTTCCCGCAGTCACTCTCCATAGGGCTTGTTCTCCAATCTTTTCACCATCGTTGTTGCCCTTCCCTGGACCCTCTCAAGCAGTTTAATATCTTTCTTAAACTGGGGAGCCCAGAACTGGACACAGTACTCAAGATGTGGTCTATGCCGAGTATAGTAGAAGAGTAACTTCCCTAGTCCTGCTGGCCACACTGTTCCTAATACAGGCCAGGATGCCGTTGGCCCTCTTAGCCACCTGGGCACACTGTTGGCTCATATTAAGTTTTCTGTTGACCATTACTCCTAAATCCCTCTCCATTTCACCACTCTCTAGCCACTCATCCCCCAGCCAATAACGATGCATGGGGTTGTTATGTCCAAAGTGAAGAATTCAGCACTTGAACTTGTTACATCTCATACTCTTAGAATCTGCCCATTGCCCTAGCCTATCAAGGTCCTTCTGAAGGGCCCTTCTGCCCTCTGGAAGTTCAACATTTCCCCTAGCTTGGTATCATCCACAAACTTGCTGATGATGGACTCCATTCCCTAGTCCATACTGTCAATAAAGATGGTGAACAGTGCCCGGCCAAATACTGATCCCTGTGGGACTCCACTAGTGACTGGCTGCCATCTGGTTGTGGCACCAACGCTCTCTGCCCTCGTCCATCCAACCAATTCCTAACTCAACACACAATGCTCCTATCCAATGCACGCACTGAGAGTTTCTTCTGAAGCTTACCATGGGAAACCATGTCAAGGGCTTAACACTGCAAGGGCTTAACACTGCTGCAAAACTAAACAGTGAACTTTCTTCTGAGTGCCAAGACAGACTTTGGAATTTTCTATAAAGGTCAACTGAAATACTCCTGTCCTGCTCCCATTCTTTCTCCTCACCGGATCTCAGGCTACCCACAGCCCTGCTTCTCAAAGGTGAGCTGTGCAAAATGCTTGCCAGCAGCACCCATTTGGTAATTGTTTTTCTGCCTAAATATGCCAGTACTTCTAAAGTAGGCGACTTGTCAAACTGACAGTAAAAGCTGCACAATACCCATTTGCCTGACTGTCAAACCTCCAGGAGTGGTGTTGGCAGGTAAGAGCCATTCATTTCTAGATAATCTAGATTTTTCTTGTCAGATGCAGCTTGTTATAAAGACGGGTTAGATGTGGCAGTGCAATGACTAATCATTAGCTTTGTACTGAGTAAAACGCAGAAAATTTTCTCAAACACATTTTTCAATAGCTTTACTACTAATAGAGGCATGCAACACTTTGTGTGCTTGTTTTTCCAGTCACAAATACTTTTAATTATCTTCTGAAGCACAGAAAAGTCCAGATATTGACTTCAGATTCTGTAAGTCCAGCTAGTTTCATGATTTTATGATGTGCCCAACAGCATTTGGACATCAAAATAACACATTCACCCTGAATGATTTATAAAGAAGTTGAACTAACTATTTAGAAAATAAAATCTTTTGAATTAATACTGCTCTGAGTTTCAGAATTGCAGACACAGAGAAGGAAACCTGTGAAATATGTAGAACCATAGGATATGTGGTTGCAACTTTATTTGACCAGTAGATATTGCCTGGATAATAGTGTAGTCTACAATCCCTTCCTGGATCATCATCCTTTATGGAAAGCTTTTATTAGCCCATTGCTGACCCTCAGACCATTTTAACGACTACATTAACTTCCTCTCACGTGACAATGGAAAGGTGGGTCAAATGGGACTTTCCTTCTGCTTCCCGAGGAGGTCAAGGCTTGCTGTTAAAAGATACCTCACTCTGCCATTAGTGATGCTTTCTGTCAAGGAAGATGACCTTTGGACCAGGACTAAGCTGTCTTTAAACTCTGACTGTTCTTCAGGTAAACCTTTCCTCTCTGAGTCCTGCTTATCAAAGAACTAGATACCTTATGAAGGGAAAAACAAGCACAAGATTCACAGACCTGTGTATGTATATGGATCATGAGGAGACAATAATAATAACAATGCGTTGTTCAGACCTGAAGCAAATTTCCTGTGAACCCAATTTTCCCCTTAATTTTGTCCAAAATTCAAAAGACTACTTCTTTCCTAGTCATCTCTGGTGTTAGTCATGGTATGTTGGGCCCCTAGCAACCATTTTTATTTGTCAGCTGTTCTCATATTTAACCTATAAGCTATAAATACCCAGTTGGTACAAGTGATTCCCTTCACTGCAGCTGTTCTGCTTCCTTAGAATGACCTACCAGCAAAATAAAAATTAAGAAAATAAAATTATTTCAGTGTATTCTCTTATGATTTCACTCAAATAAATTAATGGAATCAGATTAGAACTGGGTTCACCCGAAGAACCAGAATATAGTCAAAGTGGAGTAGCACTATCCATTGCATTGAAAGGGGGAGTGATATTTATAAATTTGCATCTCAATAACTAAGTAAATAAATAAGCTTTTTAAAACATGGAAAGAACTGATTAATAAAAGAATAATCACTTTAGAAAGACTCTGTGCAACAAAATAGTCTTAGAATGACAGTCCTATTACTTCAAAAGAGTCTAACTTCTATCCATCCACAGATTTTCAGTTCCTTGCCAAAAAAATTTTAAAAAGAAAAAATGAGTGACAGAGGGAAAAAAAAAAAAAAAAGCATGATATTGGGATAAATGCATTTTCTTCAACATTTTTTTTCTCTTCCTTGAAGTTAGAATATTTATATGTATTTCTGGTCCCTATGCAAACATTATAATAAATGTCATTAACTGTGAAAATATGAAGCAATAACAACTACTTGAAGGTAGAAGGTATATTTCCTCTTAATTTGGTATTTAAAATAGGCCTCAGATTGGCAAAAGACCTTTTTAATATGATAGGCTGCTGCCGATTAGAGATACAAAGTATTGATAAAATTTTTATTTCTATAAATGATCATTATCTCTGAAATTCCAAGTAAGTTTGTTGGGGTTTTTTGTTTAGGGCTTTTATTGTTTGGTTGCTATTGGTTTGGGTTTTGTGTTTGATGGAGGTCAGTAAAATGTTTTCTCTCTGAACGGAATTGAAAGATACTGCCTCTCAGATGAATGTATATTGGTATTAGTAGCATATTTTATGGAAGAGAAGTCAATCTTAGTTGGTAGGGCCATAGTTTGGCAACTCAAACATCACCAACACAATTAGTTCCCTTCTTAAAAACACTGGAATTACTACCTTGTATGTGCCAGAAATATGCTTCAAACTGTAGTGAACTTCTGCATTATGATTTTAGATAATGTTTGGCCATAGGAAGGGGGAAAGAATTCTCATAAATTGCTTGCTTATATTGATATCCATGCTACAATTACTAGCATTCTTCATGAAGCATTTCTGTCCAACAGAAACTCCATACTCTGACAAGCTTCTCTTTGAAAAACAGCATCTTTAAAGGTTTTTATTGGTGTGATTTTTTAGTTGGTGCTGTAACTGACTCATATTTGCATCTATCAGTTACTTTAATCATAGCTTGATCCTCTCTGGTGAAATGCATCTATGATCCAACAATCTAGAAGTCCCTATTATCACAAAATCTGCTGCCATCAATTTGAGTTGCTACTGATTTTTAGTTTTTGAGTAACTTTTAATGGTGTCTATTTGTCTATAATGTGCATTGCACATTCATCTTTTTTACATTTATCATTTTCCCTGTGTTCATCCACTTTAGTCTTGAAGTTAAGCAGACCCAATGTGTTTATTTAGATTTATTGCAATGACAATATAGATATGCATTTGAAATTCTAGCATTGCATAAACTAGTGAAAGAAGAAAAAAACTCACCTGATTTTTCTTTTAAATATGTAATTTATAGGATAAAAATGGATTTTTTTAATACTGAACCTCTTTATTAAATTAGTGGTTTCCAGCCAAGAAGATATGACAGGACGTACAGACCCAATATATTCTTTTACAATCCCAAATAAATAACCATAATTATTGCTAAGATAATAATTTTTACTAATTTTAAAAAAATCTTTTTTAAGACTTTGGGGTTTCATTTATAGTTTTCCTGTCATATACATCACTCTAATAGTGTTTCAAGGAATATAACTTATTTTTTAACTTTTAATGTTCACCTTTATCAACTCCTATTTAGACAGAT
>WEKX01026222.1:0-19053 GCA_013390025.1 Pitta sordida
AGATGACCTGAGCAACTACAGACCAGTTATCCTGTCCTCGGTCCCATGCAAAGTCATGGAACGGATGGTCCTGTGTGCTATCATGCAGCAGAAACAAAACAACCAAGACATTGGATCTAGTCAACATGGTTTTTGGAAGGCAGATCCTGCCTGACCAACCTGATCTCCTTTTACGATCCAGTGACTCGACTGGTTGACAACAAAAAGGCTGTGGATTTTGTGTACTTGGACCTTAGCAAAGCCTTTGACATGGTTTCCCACAATAAGCTTCAGGAGAAACTCGTAAAGCATGGGCTGGATGGAAACATTTTATGCTGGGTAATGAACTGGTCAGAGGGACGAGCTCAGAGGGTGCTGGTGAATGGTGCAACATCCGGCTCGCAGCCAGTCACCAGTGGAATCCCACAGGGGTCAGTGTTCAACATCTTTATTGATGATATGGACGGGGGAATTGAGTCCATCATCGGCAAGTTTGCAGATGATACCAAGCTGGGGAGAAATGTTGAACTGTCAGAGGGTAGGAGGGCCCTTCAGAGGGACCTTGACAGGCTTGAAAGATGGGCAGACTCCAACAGTATGAGGCTTAACAAGACTAAATTCCGGGTTCTTCACTTCGGCCACAACAACCCCATGCACTGCTATTGGCTGGGGGAGGAGTGACTTGAAATTAGTGAGGTGGAGAGAGACTTAGGTGTACTGATCGACAGGAAACTCAATATGAGCCAACAGTGTGCCCAGGTGGCTAAGAAGGCCAATGGTATCCTGGCGTGCATCAAGAACATTATGGTCAGTCAGACCAGGAAGGTTTTCCTTCCCCTGTACTTGGCACTGGTCAGACCACATCTTGAGTACTGTGTCCAGTTCTGGNCTAGTGATTTACTGGTTGGGGTGCCTCCTTCCGTGTCATCTTCCTGATCTCCAAAATCCAGAACCCCAAACCTGTTCTGTAGAAGTAGCTCATAGGGTGGCATCTAAAAGGGCCGTGGTGGACAGGAGAGGGATATCTTACCCCCAGGAGAGGATACCTGTTCCCACTCCCCATCATCCTCGAGGTTTCTTTCTTCTTCTACCTCGTGTTGGGGAAGGTGATGTGCATGTGGATGCTCTGACTCCCATGAGTCTGTAAAGGTTGGAAGCACACAGTCCCTCAGTTCTACTTCTCTTGCATTATCGATTATTTATCAGTCTTTCAACCTCTTCCTTCAGCTCTGTTATCATGGAGAGTAGGTCATTAAGCAACTCACACTGGACATAGGTGTTTTGCAGGCTGTCCTCCTGGACAAGAATCAGGCTCAGGCATTCCCTGCAGCCAGGAGTCTGGACAGCCACATCCACTGACAAAGGGATAGTTTGGGTCTGAGCTTCCCTTCTGGCCTTGGCCCTGGATTTCATCTGTCTGGTTCTGGCCATGAGTGACAGGAGGAGGAAGGAGAGACACCACCTGCCAAGACAGCGTCTGCTACCTTGCCTGCTTGCCGTACCCACATGAACTGCCGCGCTAACTGCCTCTTAATTGCTTATTTACAAGCCTCCTTCTCACAGTTGTCCAAGCCCTCTGCAGTTGCCCAAGCCCCTTGCAGTTAACGTCCCTGGTTGCTGGCTCCAGTTCACTGCTCTCCTGAGAGAGTTAATGGTTTATGTACCCACAGATGGGAAGTATTGGCTCTCTGGGCACCCTCCCCAAAGTTCCTGCAAGTTCAAGGCGGGACCTCGTGGCTAGCTCCCTGTTGGCACAGATCCAAGTCCCTAGCGATGGCCGCCCAGCATGCCGCAGTCAAGGGTCCTGAGGTTGTCTTTGTCATTTGAGCCCTGATTCTTTTGGGACTCAGTGTCTTCACAGAAATTCTTTGTGGTATCTGAGTGACTCTTCCATCCTCAGAGAAGGAAAAATAGCAGAAGGAAGTCAGAGCGATCTCTGGAGATCATGTGAGAAGGTGGAAAAATCATCTCATCTCTGCTCATCTGTTCATCAGCCAGGGCTCAAGGATATATCTTTGTCACAATGCAGGCTTGCAGTATTGCAGTCCATGGGGTATTTTGAGAAAATGCAATTGAAAAATATGGATGAAGTAAAGTTATTCTAAGAATAAATTAAATGCAATATAGAAACAGCGAGAAATGACAGAACCTTACTGAAGATGGGTAGAGGAAAAACATAATGTCTGCACTGATTATTCTGATAAAGACTGTTTTCAACATTTTTTAAAGAAAGCAATGATTTTTTTAGAAAATCTATTAATATTAGCTAAAGTGAGATATGATTTCCACTGCTGGGTAAGATACTACAGACAAATAAGGCAGGTGTTTATGGGAAGTCATTCAGGTACCTGAAAAAAACAGCAAAAATGGAGATGATGACCAAGAACATTCCATACTGCAACAGCTATGATTTCTCTTTTTCAGTTACTATGCCATTGTGTAATCAGCTATTTCAACATTGCTTTATCCGAACAGAATTCCTTCTATTTCTGTCTTCTGTTTGCTCTAAGGATGGACAAAAAAGTATTCACCAAAACGAAAAAACTAGCCAACCAACCAATCAAAACAAAACAAGAAATTATTACAGGTAATTTTGATTTTTACTAACCATTCATTAATTGCACAAATGCTGTCTTGTATCATGTGGGTGATTCAACATCAAATAAAACCAAGTGCTGTGTTCTTGTATTCTCTTCGTTGTTATTTGGCTAGTTATACATGCATTTTTCATCTCCTCTGATTACTGGATTGATGGTAGAACAAACCCCTTGTTATAGCCAAAAATCAATCTTTTTCAAACTTCCAGTTTTTTAGACATGTCTTCAATTATTAACAAAAAACTCAGTGCAAAACCTGTTTGTGGTAAAAATTGTCTTGGAATAATATGATACATTAACATTGCTTAGTAAAAGTATTGGAAAACAAAACACAAAACTTTAATTATCAGGTATTGGAGAACACTGGACACTTCTTTGTAATTAAAGCAGATTAAAATTGCTGTCAGAAATTACTAAATGCATCATGAATTATCACCTCTTTCTCAGTGTTATGTGTTTGGCCCTTCATTAAAAAATAGTAATCGTTTACTTTTAAAACAAATATTTTACAGCTTGGCTTTTCATATTTTACCAGCAAAATTATCTTTTTTATTGTCCTCTCATACCTTTACATTCTTACAAATATTTTTCAGACTCCTTAGATACATGAAAATGTTACCTTTTTTCATACCAATGTCTTCCTTTGTTCCAACTGCTTTTGTTTCCCCTCGGAGTTTTTAGGAATTAATGATTTGAAGAAAATCACTCAGGACTCAAGGCAATTGTTAGCATGCTACAGAAAAGTTTATTTATGGCTTAAGAGCCAGGGGAAAGAGCCAGCAGTGCCCCCTGCCACTGCCAGGTGCCAAAAGAGGACCGCCCCAAGTTGTCACCCCTTCTTAACCCCTTGTCTCATCCATATGCAAATTGCTTCATGAATATTAATTTTACAGCATTATGTCCTTTGCTATGGATCCTTTAACCAATCGGCTCCCATGTTGTTAACTCCTTTCCCCTTGTTTTGGCTAACTTTCGATTTTTTTTACCTTCAGAAGGCACAGAACTGGTCTTTTCACCTTTAATATTCAGCCTTAGCTCGCAGGCCCTCTGAAGGATTCTAAAGTTTACTAATCTTTCTACAAATCCCTAGAAATTTACTAAATTTCCACTAATCCAATAAAATTCCTAAATCTCTATGCTATACACTTCTATACACTAAATTTATAATTTTTTTTTTATCTTTAAATCATTAAAAATTAAGAGAATGTGTGTCACATAAGAGGAGGGGAAGGAGGAGGTTTTGCCCAACCTTTTGAGAAGGGAGATTCTCCTTAACCTTAGCAATTTTTTTTCTTCCAGAGCTCCCAGGAAATCAAAAACCTTTAGTGCTCCATCAGTCTGTCGGGGTCCCATAAGGGAGGAATACCTTCACCTAACAGATTCATGAATCCAAGAAGGCTGTGTTTAGTTGCCCTTTCTGGAAACACCTTTGCCAACAGAGAAGAAAGAGACTTCTCAGCAAGTCTTTCCAATCTGTTATTCATTGCCAGCAACTGTTAGCACCTTATTAGGAAAAACTCAAACTGTATGTGAAATCACACCTTTTATTAATGCAAATTGTGACAAGTAAGCAAAAGTTCATAGTAGTTGGTGATGGGGTCTGTCTGTAAAAACACATTTAAAACCATGTAATGATAATACAGTGAATCCTCTCTGTATCGTGACTTCTCCTTCATGACCTCGCCCATTTGCGAAGCAATTTTTTCACAAATATGATTCAGTGGTCCACAAGCTCAGCTGTCTGACACATGCGCAGTTTGACTCTGCTCTGCTGAGGGGCAGTGCCACGGTGCCTGTGGGGAGGGACTCACCCTGCCCTGCGGGGAGGGGGCTCACCATAGCGGCACCGTGCCCCCGGTCCCTGAGTGAGGAGACTGCCTCACGAAAGTGAGGCAAGCTCTGTGCTGGGAGGGTGCAGCTGTCACTGCGCCAGGAGGAGGCTTCTGTCTGGGACCATAGGGGCAGCGCAGCTCCTCTCTCACGGGACCGGTGGATGTTAAAGGGAAAGAAACCCGACCTCCCCCCCCGCCACACTATGGGCTTCTCCGGGCTGCTGCAGTCGCTCCCACAGCCTGAATCCCGCGCCGCTTTCCCTCCCAATCCCGGTAATTGTGCCCATGCCACCAGCCCCGTACTGCGGGCTGGAGCATACAGCGGCACCCTGCCCCGACGCGGGCTGGATCGCGTGGCAGCACCTTGCCCTGGCGCGGCAACCTGCCCCGGTCCCTGCCTCGGTCCTGCGTGCTCCGCTGAGACCCAGTGCAGCACCACCACAAGACACGCCATTCCTTGTTACTCAAAGCCCAGTCAAAGCCCAGGCAGCGCTCCCTCTGCCAGGACTGGTGGATGTTAAAGGGAAAGAAACTCATATACCAACGCCTCCCCCCAGCCATAAGTGCACGGGGTGTTGCAGTGTTGTAAAGTTAAGGTTTTTCCAGGCTCCAAGAATGCCGACCAGAGCTCAGGGACACCCTTTCCCTGTCACGGTGGCGGGGAGAGCACCCGCGGGCTGGCGTGGGTCCCCTGGGGTCAGTGTTAGCACTGGGGTTGGGCCGGGGGGGCTGGGGGGGAATGGCACGGGGTTTGGGCTGCGGTCATAGCAGCCGCTCAGAAATGGTTCCTTTTTCTCGCCTGTGCCGAGACAGACTATGGGAAGGAGCAAAGAACTATCCACAGCGCTTTGGAGTTCCAGGGGGTGGAGCAATGGGCGTAGCCTGTATGCATATTAACGACCTGCAGTTTTTTGTGAGTTTAATGTTTCATGACACCTTTGGCCTGTCTCTTTCCTTGCAATGGAGGGGGTTTAACTGTATAAGGCAAAGCATAAACACAAGTTCTAAAGCAAAACCAGTCCATTAAAATATTATGAAGCAAAAGCAAGTTCTAATCTTTGAAGCAAGGGATTAGCACTGCTCATACTCACAGGCATCCCTAGGGGAAAGGAAGATAGGTTCAGTCCATCAAGTGTCTCATCAGTGTCAGCGGAAAATCTTCACCCCATTTCTCCCCATTTCCAATCTCTATTTCTTTAGGTTTAGGTGGAGTTTGAGTGGTTTTAGCTATTTTTGCTAAATTTAGTATGGTGTAACAGGACGTTCTTGGCAGATGTCATTCTTGATGGATGACATGGGAGAAGTCAAAAGGGTCACCACATTCCCATCCTGCAAAATGTTTCTGAAGAAAAGCTGCAGTATCTTCACATCTCTCTGTTCTTCAGTACATCTGGCCATAACAAGTGCTTATCAGAGCTCAGGAAACTTCTTGAGACAGCATGACCTTATGTCATCCAGTAGCTGGAGTCTCTTTGTTATCATCCAGGAAATGGCAACTTTTTTCCCCTATATATCTTATTTTATTTTAAATTTTGACTTTATCTATTACTCCATGATGTATAATTTTTTACAGGATGACTTGATTTGATTGATTGATTTATAGGAGTCCGTGCATCATTATAGTCTTTTTTCTCTTTTTTTTCCCATTTGTTTATTGTGTATGCTGAAAACATATCATTATGTGGACCTGTTCTGTAGAGTCTTTTTCCCTGATACTACATTTCATTGAAAAAATTAGAAATGTTTACTGTGGGTTTTTTTAATCAAGTTTTATCAAAATTGAATTCTTAGTAGCACAAAATCAGATTATAATCTGTTTGAGAGGTTTTTGCACCTTCACGTATTACACTTATAAAATGTCTGACTGCCACAGAGCAAATAGTATGTCCTTTTGCGGTTGAGCATAACATTCAGAGTCCTGTTGCCAGCAATGAGCCACACATTGTGTGATTAGTAGTAGGTGTCCCTTTATATCATGAATGTAACACTGTTTCATTTTATCCCTTTCCTTATTTTACTT
The DNA here is from genome assembly GCA_013390025.1 of Pitta sordida. NCBI lineage: Eukaryota > Metazoa > Chordata > Aves > Passeriformes > Pittidae > Pitta > Pitta sordida. The sequence continues at coordinate 6,429 of WEKX01026222.1, forward strand.
GTACTTCATCAGTTTTAAGACATTTCACAGAATTCACAGAATATTATGAGTTGGAAGGGACCCATAAGGATCATCTATATGGGTGTTAGATGGTGAGTTGGACTAGATGTTCCTTGTGGGTCCCTTCCAACTCATAGTATTCTGTGAATCTGTGAATCTAGTCCAACTCACCATCTAACACCTGTACAGCGGCTGAATGCACATCCCGGAGGTAAACGCAAACAAATTTCCCTCACAGTCTAACAGGCCACACTCCAAGTCTGAGGGGACCCACAGGATCATCCAGCCTTTCATATCTTAGAAGGTAATTTCTTAATATTTATTTTATCTACAGCTACTTTTCCCCTTTACTCTCTTTTCACTTATTAGAATTTCTGCTACTTTGATTTGTTTGCAATCCTGACATGATTTCTTGGAGAAAAGTTTGTATGCTTAAACACTTGGATGTCTTAATCATGGTTGTGTCATGGTTTGTTTTTTTGACGTGAACCATGAAGATCTAAATATGATCATACAATGTCAAGTGAAATACAAGGTATTTTTGGTACCAAAAGTTTTTTCCTATACATATTAGAACTTCTCTATTTCACAGTCTTGAACACTATGTCAGTCTACCAATTAATGCCTCAGATTCATAGTCTAGNGTTGGCCTTGTATGTTAGAGAAGACCTGGAAGTCTTGGAACTTGAGATCAGGCATGATGGGGTTGAGAGCCTATGGGTTCAGGTCACAGGGTTAACCAGCAATATGGACAGTGTGATTGGAGTATGCTACAGACTACCTAATCAGGATGCCAATGTTGATCATTTGTTTTCCAAACAACTTGAGGACATCTCAAAGTTGCCCTGCCTAATTCTCATAGGTGACTTGAATCACCAGATATATGTTGAGACTTTGGCACAGCAGAAAGAAGGCAGTCCAGAGGGTTCATAAAGTATATAGAGGACTGTTNTTTGCGGTTGAGCATAACATTCAGAGTCCTGTTGCCAGCAATGAGCCACACATTGTGTGATTAGTAGTAGGTGTCCCTTTATATCATGAATGTAACACTGTTTCATTTTATCCCTTTCCTTATTTTACTTGTACTTCATCAGTTTTAAGACATTTCACAGAATTCACAGAATATTATGAGTTGGAAGGGACCCATAAGGATCATCTATATGGGTGTTAGATGGTGAGTTGGACTAGATGTTCCTTGTGGGTCCCTTCCAACTCATAGTATTCTGTGAATCTGTGAATCTAGTCCAACTCACCATCTAACACCTGTACAGCGGCTGAATGCACATCCCGGAGGTAAACGCAAACAAATTTCCCTCACAGTCTAACAGGCCACACTCCAAGTCTGAGGGGACCCACAGGATCATCCAGCCTTTCATATCTTAGAAGGTAATTTCTTAATATTTATTTTATCTACAGCTACTTTTCCCCTTTACTCTCTTTTCACTTATTAGAATTTCTGCTACTTTGATTTGTTTGCAATCCTGACATGATTTCTTGGAGAAAAGTTTGTATGCTTAAACACTTGGATGTCTTAATCATGGTTGTGTCATGGTTTGTTTTTTTGACGTGAACCATGAAGATCTAAATATGATCATACAATGTCAAGTGAAATACAAGGTATTTTTGGTACCAAAAGTTTTTTCCTATACATATTAGAACTTCTCTATTTCACAGTCTTGAACACTATGTCAGTCTACCAATTAATGCCTCAGATTCATAGTCTAGGACTTCTAATTCCTCAGAGATTCTGCTTCTGTATCTGTGTTCATAACATGTATGTGAACCCTCACAGACACACACATGCGCATTCTTGCACTTTGTACTGATCTCTGCTCTTAATAGCATGGAATGCATTCAGAAGCAGGCAGATGCAGCAAAACAGTGCCTGCCTTCTACACAGCAGTGTACTGATTACAGCTCTGACTTACGTAGGAGTGAGGAATAAATGTTCTAATCTCTTCTCATCTCATTCGGATTTATGTCTCAGTTTAGTAGAAAATAACAAAGCATTTAAAAGATACTTAAAAATACAATTTCTGGGGTAATTTTCCACCAGATTATCAGAAAGAAGAAATTTCTCTTCTTTCTGATAAGCTAGAAACTTTGATATACCAGGAAANAGTTGTCTGGGAGGTAGTGCAATAAATGGTAAAATAAGGAGAGAGGCAAGCAAAATATCCAAGCTGGATTTCCGTTGGGGAGATACTGGTTTATTCAAGGAACTGATTAGGAAAGATCCTTGGGAGTCTGCCCTTAATAACAAGTGGGCTCAGGACAGCTGGGCATCTTCAAGAATGAATTCTTGAAGGCTCAGAAACAGGCTGTCCCTCTGTGCTGTAAAAAGAGCCGTAGGGGAAAAACACCGGCCTGGATGAGTAAGGAAATTCTGAAATAATTGAGAGAGAAGAGGAGGGCCTATCACCTTTGGAAGAAGGGTGAGGTCAATCAGGTTGTGTTCTGTGACATTGTTAGGTCGTGTAGGAGGAAAAAAGCCCAGCTTGAACTTAAGCTAGACACCTCTGTGAGGGACAGTTGGAAGAGCTTTTACAAGTATATCAATGGCAAAAAGAGGGGTAGCAGCAACCTCCACTCCCTACTGAATATGGAGGCAAATTTGGTAACTAAGGATGAGGACAAGGCAGAGGTACTTAATGTCTCCTTTGTGTCTGTCTTTAACAGTAGGGGAGATTGCCTTCATGATGATTGGTTACCTGAGATGGGCCAGGGTACAGTGCAGCCCCCCTGAAATTAAGGAGGCAGTTGTTAGAAACTTGCTGATCCATTTGGATGAGCAAGGTCTATGGGATCAGATGGGATTCACACCAGGGTGATGAGAGAATTGGCAGATGAGCTTGCTGAGCCACTCTCCATCATTTATCAGCAGTCCTGGACTACGGGCAAGGTCTCGGATGCCTGGAAGATGGCAAATGTGACCCCTGTACATAAGAAGGGAGGGAAGTACGATCCAGGAACCTACAGACCTGTTAGCCTCACCTCAGTTCCCAGTAAAGTTATGGAACAGATAGTACTGGGCGCTATCATGCAACACCTGCAGGATGGCAAAGAGATCAAGCCCAGTCAGCATGGATTTAGGAGGGGTGGATGAGAGGAAGGCTGTGGATTTCAGTAAAGCTTTTGACACAGTCTCTCATTATATGCTCCTGGGGAAGATGGCAGCAAGGGGCTTAGATGGGAATATTCTCTGCTGGGTCAGGAACTGGTTGGACAGTCGAGCCCGAAGAGTAGTAGTTAATGGTGTCACATCCAATTGGTGGCCACTTACTAGTGGTGTTCCCCAGGGGTCGGTCTTGGGTACGGTCCAGCTTAATATCTTTATTGATGATATTGATGGGATTGAGTCCATTATGAGTAAATTTGCAGGTGACACCAAGCTTGGAGCATGTGTTGAGGGTAGGAGGACCTGGCAGAGGGATTTAAACAGATTGGAAAGATGAGCAGAAGCCAATAGGATGAATTTTAACAAGTCTAAATGTCGGGTTCTGCACTTTGGTTATAACAACCCCAAGCAGAGCTATAGGATGGGGATGGAGTGTTTGGAGCGGGTTGAAAGGGACTTGAGAGTATTAGCGGACAGTAAACTCAACATGATCCAGCAGTGTGCCCAGGCGGCTAAGAGAACCAATGGCATCCTGACCTGCATCAGGAATGGTGTGGCCAGCAGGGCAAAGGAAGTTATCCTTCTCCTGTACTCAGCACTGGTTAGGCCGCATCTTAAGTATTGTGTCCAGTTCTGGACCTCTCAATTTAAGAAAGATGTTGAGATGCTGGAAGGAGTTCAGAGAAAGTCAACAAGGATAATTAAGGGGCTGGAGCATAAGCCCTATGCGGAGCAGCTTAGGGAGATGGGTCTCTTTAGTCTGTTTAGTCTGGAAAAGAGGAGGCTCAGGCGTGACCTTATCGCTGCCTCTAACTACCTAAAAAGAGGTTGTAGGCAGGCAGCGGTCGGTCTTTTCTCTCTGGCCATTGGAGGTAGAACAAGAAGTCGTGGTCTTAAGCTCCAACAAGGGAGGTTTAGACTTGACGTTAGGAAAAAGTTTTTCACTGAAAGAGTGATCCCGCATTTGAATGCGTTGCCCACGGAGGTGGATGAATTGCTGTCCCTGGAGGTGTTTAAGGATAGACTGGATGAGGTGTTGAGGGCTATGATATAAATGTTATAGCTGTNTCTTTGACATCTGTAAATCAAGCTTTCCAAGTGTTTGTGCCATCAATTTTGGGCATCTTCTGACAAGAGAGGACACTTAGATATTTATGATAGTTGTGATCCTTTTTACTTCATATTTGCACTTCATCTCACATAATAGTCTTCTGAGATCTGCAAATACATCTTTAGTGCATTGGAATGACAGAACAATATGCAACTCTATACTAATAATAATGATAAAAATATATAATAAGTATAGAACATTTGAACTTTAGTCTCACAAACAGAAATCTGACAAAAGCTGTGCAAAACATATGTATTCTTAGCTGAGCATTTGCACTGGATTTGCAAAGACAATACAGTTTATTTACTACTGTAATTATTAATAGAGATAATTCAGTAATGCTAAACTTCTAGACTTCACTTGTAGAATGAAACTTGTAATCCATTAGCACTTTTAAAAACCAATACCTCTTGAATGTTGCTTAAGATAATTTGCCTGCAAGCATTATGAGGTTTATAATAGCAAAAAAGACAGCTTTATGCTCAAAGAAAATACCTTTTCATTTTTAATACGAGGTTTATACAATACTATCAGATTGTCTGTGCTGATTGCAACTGATTGCGACCTGGGGGAATCAAGATGGCCCACAGCAGCATCTAACTCTCTGTTAAACCCGAGAAACCTGCTTCTGTCTTCACCTTGAGAAAACCAAAGTATTTCCCAATTTCATGTTTCCTTATCTTCCCCTTCTGTTTTCAGAATTTAGGCTAAAAGGTCATGATTACTCTTGAGAAGAGTGGTGGAGAGGTGGTGCTAACACAACTGATGGACTGAATAGGCTTGTTAAGCTTTAGACTATTCTTACTCTGCACACATTTATACTAGTATGATTTTGTTTTTCTACTAAACACTTGAGAGCAAATTTCTTCTTAACTTGAAATCCTAGTAAGTACAGCTACAACTGTACCTTTGAGGAAGCTGCAGTTCATCTTGTTAGAGTTCTCAGAAGAAAACCAGATCAATAACTTGTCACAGCAAGAGATAATTTACTGTCTGCAGGGTGTTGTCATAGAGCATTGTGGATGGGGAAAGAAAACCAAAACCCAAAACAATTCTGAGCTTGTCTTTGTACATTTGGACAGGCTGCTACTAAGCTAGTTAAACAATTTACTTCTTCAATAATTTAATGCTGAGATTATTATTTATAAGTGTCATTTTGTAACAAGATTTTTATTTTTAGGGCTAGTTTATAAACAAGATATGTAAAAATCCTGCTGCCTTTGATTTGATTCTGTGTGGTGTACAAACATAAGCAAACAGTTCCTGAAGAATCTGTTGTGGCTACAAAGGAAGTAACTGAAAGTGATGACAATTTAAAGTTTTATTAGAAATTTCTAAATTATTGTCTTCAACTTTAACTTGTCTTTTCCACTTTTTGATTTCATTTTAAGATGATGAATCCCTTATATTAGGAAAAAATTTTATATATTAAAATTTTAAACATATGAATAACACAGCAGCATATTGACCTCAGATTTGTATACTTTATTAAGGAATTGAGCAATTAATTCTCTTTTATTTAGTAATTTATGTTCAAAAAACAAGATGTATAGGTATTTGCATGGAGTGGAGAGCACAGAGGCAACATCAACTTAAGTTATATTTGCTTCTATTACATTTCTATTCATATATCCTTGATCGGAACAGCTGTAGTTACACTGTAAAATTCCAGAAATTTCAATAGCCCTGGCTTCAACCTGAACGTTAATGGAAAGACTGAGAAGGAAAACTCTGTTGCACAATAAATGATCATCATGTGAAAAATACAGGAATCACAGGATCACTTAAGTGAGAAGGGTCTCTGAAAGACTTCTAGTCCAGCCTCCCACTTGAACTAGGTTCTGTTACAGCTGTTTCTCAGGGTTTTATCCGGCTGAGTTTTGTACACATCCCAAAGATGGACATCATCGCCAGTTTGAGCCCAGCTTTACTCTAAAGAGCTAGATGACTTACTGAGATTATTTTCTAAATGAGTGCTGTCAGGTGGACTGAAAATCATGCTGTTTCAACAAAATAAAGACATCTTCTGTGAATGAGACTTTCTGGTGCTATATAAGACTCAGATAAACCCTTTCTTTTTTCAGACTCAAGTGAATGGGGAATTGTGTTTTTCCAGCACAAATTGTTCTCTCATTCCATTCCATAGCTATATAGTTCCTGATGATTTAATTGAGATTGAATCCAGCTGATCCACAATAGAATTTAACAGAAATGAAAGCTTACAGGGCAGAGGTTCTTAGGCTTAAGTTCTGATATTGATTCAGAATAATATTTTCTTTGCTATTCCTTGTATAATGTTGTTGGTTTTGCAAGATTGGAGATTCTGCCCTGAGAATCTCCTGATAATAAAAAATGCATGACTTGGAGGTTCAACAGTATCATTCCCTGTTAAAGATAAGCTATTATATAATTGCAGTGCATGAAAAAATACTTGGTAGGAACCAGAAGATATAATATAAAACATTTGTCTTATTTATTAAGTTTAATCATATAATCAGAGAATAGCTGAACATACAAGGCAAACTTTGTGTATCATTTTTCTAATTACCACTGCTCACAACAGGGTGAACTAGAACAGGTTGCCCAGGACTCTCTCTACTTTTCACCAAGGATGGAAACCCTACAACCACTCCGGACAAATTATTCTAGTGGTTGACCAACCTTGAAGGAAAAAAGAGTGAAGTGTTGTTTAAATGGAACTCCTGGTGTTTCAGTTTGTGTCCATTGCCTCTTCTCCTAGCACTGGAAAGCACTGAGAAGGGTCTGACTGTTTCTCAATCCCTCCATCAGTTATTTATACATATTTCTAAGAGCACACTGAGTCCTCTTTTCTCCAGGCTGAACAGTTCCATGTCTCTCACCCTCTCTTTTTATATCAGATGTTCCATTCCCTCAGTCAGCTTCATGGAACTCTACTGGACTCACTTCAGTATATCCATATATCTCTTGTACTGGGAAACCCAGACCTAGTCCCAAAACTGAAGATGTGCCCTTACCAGGACTGACTAGACAGGAATCCTAGACCGTCTTAGGTGGAAGGGACCTTAGAGATCATCTAGTTCCAACCCCCCTGCCATGGGCAGGGACACTTTTCACTAGATCAGATTGCTTAGACTTCCCTCAGCCTAATGGCAGTGCTCTTCCTAATCCAACTCAGGATACTGTTAACCTCCTCTACCATGAGGGCACACTGGGTTTTTATTTTTTTCCCTCTTTTTTTTCTTTTTATTAAAAAAACCCAAATCAAACCAAACAAAAAACCCAAAGAACCAAACAAATTCCACCCCCCCAACAGAAAACCACTACTCCCCCCTTCAAACAAAACAAACAGAAACAAAAACAAAACAAAGAAACAAAACCACACCACCACAACCACACACCCCCCCCTAGAACACATGGTCAGCTTACTATTCATTAGATCTCTCAGTTCCTGCTCTGAAAAGTTACTCTTCCACTGGTCCATATTCAGTGTTTACTGGTACATCAGATTATTTCTTCCCAAGTGTGGATCTTGGCTTGCTGTTTTACAGAACTTTGTGAGGTTCTAGTCATCCCATTTCTCCAGCCTGAAAAAGACTTTTTCCTACTGGTTACAACTCATTTGTGCCTCACATTTTATCTAATTTTCAGTTCGCTTAATTGTTCATTTATCTAGTCCATAGCTTATCAGTTTCTCAATGAGGATTGTATGAGAGATGGTTGAAAGCCATACTAACATAAAGAAAAAAATATCTGATGTTCTCTTGTCATGTATCAAGCCAGTTTCCTAATTACAAATGTCTCTCAGGTTGGTCAAGCATGATTTACCCTTCATAAATCCATGCTGAGTTCTCCAGTCCACTTCTTGTCCTTCACATATCAGGAAATGATTACCACAGGCATTTCCTCTATCATCTTCACATGGAGTGAAATGATAAGCCTATAGCTCCCAGGATTTTCTGTCTTAAACCTCCTTGAAGATAGCAGTGATATGTCCTTTTTTTCCAGTGCTCACACTATGACAGTGTCCCTATACCCCTTGTTGATCCTCTGACTATTCTTTCATATCTTATACACTGTACATTTGAGATGTCAGCCACTCCTTTTTCAACTGTGGAGACTTCAAGATGGATCATTCCTGAGCTTGGAGGAGGTAACTCTTAAGAATCAACCTGCTCTTCTGGCCTCATTTTCTCTCTAGGACTACGAAGGTCTCCAGATCTCTGAAAAGGACAAAATCCACAGTTGTAGATCTGCTTTTTGCCTTACTTTTTTCCTCTCTGTATCCAGAATTCACTAGTCCATGGTGAGTACAGCCAAAGCTATTCTCAGCCTACACATTCTGAACATTTCTTCTTTCTTTGTGAATATCATGTTTAGCAGAGCATCTCCCCTATTAATCTACATCACCTTTCTTAGTAAGGTGTCATCAATGCACTCCAGAAACCTCCTATATTATTTCTATCTTGTTGTAGTTTCCTTCTAGCATATGCTAGGGGCATTCAAGTCCTCCATGAGGTCCAGGATCTACAAACATGAAACTTCTAATTGTATAAAGAAGGTCTCATCTATTTCTTCCCAATCAAGCAGTCTGTTGCAGACAACCACAACACTATTGAACATGTTACATATTATTTTAATTGATCAAATTCTGTACACTTCAGGTTCTCTTAATAAGGCCTTCCAGAGAGATGCTTTGATACCACTAAAACTGGACACCATTATTTTACAACATATAAAAAGTTACTCTAATGTCATCATTGTTAATAGTGCAGATATTGTCTCTTCATTTCATCATGAGAAAATAAAATAATAACAATGTACAATTAATAACTGAAGCACTCTGATCTAGATTGTAATTACATGTTCTGTTCAGTAAAATTTTATTTAGATTAGTTTTCCAGAGCCTTAGTTTTTATAATTGACACTCCTCTCTCTCTTACAGAATCTAATTAAATTCCATGTCACTCAATAAAATTGGAAATTTCATTCAAATGTAAATCACACTGGTTTAGGAATGTACAACCTAAATAAGCAGATACATCAAACAGGATTTTTTTAAGGCAAGCAAACTATGTGATATGAAAAAAATGTCAACTGTATGAAAAAAAAATTCAATATATTTTATAGTTGACTTCACATAAATGAATATGTTGCAATTTTTCTTCTTCATGCTTCAGAACATGTTTCATTTTCAATATTTTTACTGATTCTACAAAAAAAAAATCGAGCTCCATACGATGTATTGCTTTCTGTGGCATTGTAAATTTATATGACTATTGTGAAATGAGTAGGAGAAAATTACTGTTTACAATCTAAAACATGTATTATTCAAATTTACACTAAGCGTCTAAATTGAATGAGGGAACTTCAGGGCAAGCTTAACTTCTATCTGTCACATACAGACAAACAAGAATGACTGCAAATAATTTAACACTATATTTCCTGTGATTCTGCTCTCTGAATGAATAATTCTCCTTTACTGACTTTATTTATAACATGAATTTAAAAAAACAAACCCAAACACATCTCTGTACAGAAAACAGTTTTTCTAATATAGTTGGAGATAAATGCTGAAGTCTCAAAATTGTGATATTTGACCCAATATGAAGTTTATGACTGATGATGGGGGAAAGCACAGCTACATAGCAGGAATATGGAGGAAGACCACACATGAAGGTGAAACACTGTTTTCACCCCACTTTCCATTATCTTACCAAACATCATGGCTGTAAACATTCTCCGAAAAACTGTAACTTGGATTGAGCTGTATCACATACAAAAATATGATTCCTCCTCTTTTATGATACTGAATCATCAGTTTTTGTATGTGATCTGTGCTACTTCCTACCAGATTCCTAGACATAATGAAGAAACACATTGGCTTCTTGGTATGCTTGTGTAAGAATCGGTCAGAAGAAGAATGTTGTCTCAACGTTGTCATCAGAAACTTGGACAATATAGGTACCGCGAAAACTTAGGCTAAGATCTTGACAAGGATTTGCAGTGGCCTACCTGCCTGAAAGTGGTGGCTGCCAGGTGCTGCTCCCCAAACTGAGACTGGAATGCGGTTCCTATGGAAACCAAGGTGCAGACACCCCAGAACAATGAATGGTGTGGCATTGAGTGTGCTGCACCCTTCTTTGATATGCAGGGGATGGAACACCACATCCTCTGCCTATTCTCTGCAGTTGAGGAACCATAACAACCTGCTGCCCAGGAAGATGGATTTGTTCATCGCAACACGAAAACACACCCCCTTGCAGAAGGTCACTCGCTTCTGACCCTGACCACTCCTTGGGCACTCCTCCTTGGGCATGTGTGGCAGAGAAAGGCAGAGACTGACAAAAGTCCATGGGACAGAGGAGTGGGCAAAAATACTAAAATATAAATATAAAAAATATAAAAATGTATTAAAAGAGCCCTAAAATACTGAAAAAATACTAAGTATCAGTCAAAATATCTTAATGAAATGAAGCACAGAATAGTGTTTTGCAAGCTGAGTGTTTAAATATATAATGTGTTCTGGAAATATTCATTATGTGATGTAATCAATTTATTTTAATTTCACAGAGTTTCACTGCCTCCCGTCGCTGCTCAAGGTCATGAGCAGAACGAGATAGAGATGCCTCTGTGAGAGGGGAAAAAAAAGTTAGTAACAAGATGTATGAAAGGGCAGAGAGATGGTTCCTACCCTAAATCTGTTCAGAAATACCAGCTTGCCTGGATTTACCCCTATCCCTGTTCCCCCTTTGTCTCCTGGTCGAAAAAGGGAATATGAGCTCTGTTGTAAGAAAAGGAGGGGTGGGGGAAAATGTTGCCTTTAAAATGATGCTTCTCACATTAATCTCTGGTCTTGTTAGTTAGTAAATAAAATCTTTTCTATTCCTCACTTGTAGTTTGCCTTGGTTTGCCTGTGATAAGTTTTATTTTTCCAGTTTTGTCCTCTGGGAGAGGTTGTGGGTGAATTTCTGGCATCCAGCCAGGGTCAAACTACGACAGGTGGTCTCTTGTCCAGGCTGAAGAATCCCTAGACTACTTCCTGCATAACTTCTTAGAGATAGGCAGTCCACAGCCTGTGCCCTTGCACCAGTGCTTCCTGACCACAGAGAGAACACAGCTTTGCGCAAGTTGCAATTCATGGGATTATTGTCACCCTATTTGTGCAGTTTGTATAGGTCTCTCTGAGTGATAGTTCTGTTATTGAATGTGTTGGTTACAAACTCACCCTCTCACAGAGCTTGATATAAGCTCTAAGCTTGATGAGAGAACACTCCATCCCATCCTCCAGACTCACGCAATGCTCCACTTCTGTCAGCTTCCAGTATATGGCCCTCTGACCCTTCTCTAGAACTTGTTTTCAATCCACTTTATTGTCCATCCCTTTAGACCATAAAGTCCCATCACAAATACAAGAACATCATGGGAGATGGTGTCAAAAGTCTTTCTAAAGTTGAGGAAAATTATGTTTACTCATCCATTAAACAAGTAATTTCATCACTGATGCCAATTTTGTCACTGATGCCAGGCATGACTCAGTCTTGGTACTTCTCTGCTGACTGTTTTGTTGGTATTTCTTACCAGATTTGGGGTAGGAACCACCACTCTCTGCCCCTCCATAAAGTTCTCTCTCTCTCACACGTGAGGAAAGGTCATTCATGACCCTTTCCCAAGTGAGATCTCAACCCAAGGATGACAGCTCTCCTATACTCTGTTGCCCAAGAGTCACAGTAAAAGATGCAGTGTTTTAAGTGCTAACATTTTGCTGCGTCATAATGAGCCCATCCCAAAGTACATGGTTCAGATCCTACCACAGTGCAATTCTGTCACAAAACGTCTGTCCAAAGGATCTCTGCCGAACTCAACTCCGGCTCCGTGTTTCTGGGCTCCCAAAAACATCTGCAGCTTTTGCAGCATGATTCTCCATCTTCAGTCGTGGCCTCAGGTGGATTTTGCATCACTGGTTCCTCTCTCTCTATTCCATAGGTTTGCACCATGGTCCTTTCCACCAGCAGCAGCGGGATGCCTGGAAGAACATTCCTACCCCTTCTCTGATCGGCCTGGTGGGCCCCTCATAGCTTTCAGCTTCTCCACTCCCCACACATGCTCTGCTCTGGCACCTCTACTTTCTGTTACTAACTTTTTTTTCTTTCTCTCATATGTTGTTCACAGAGGTGCCGTTATCTGCTTCTGACCTTGAACTACTGGCAGCAGTGGAGGCTCAGGCAGCAGCCATCTGCCCCCCTCACTGCCAGAGAAAAAAAGCCCATTCAAACCAGAACAGACACTTATCCCAGTCCTGGGAGAGCATCCTGCTCCTCTCCTGCCCCAGCACCATGGAAAGAGCAGAGTGGTGGTGCCAGTTCTAATCCAGAGCCACAGATGGGCAGGGCACTCATTTATTGATCCCCACAGTT
>WEKX01026223.1:19222-32253 GCA_013390025.1 Pitta sordida
CTTTCATGACCCTTTCCCAAGTGAGTCTAGACCCAGGAGCGACAGCTCCTCCATTCTCTGTTGCCTGAGAGTCACAGCAGAGGATGTAGTCTTTTAAGCACTAGATGCGCTGCTTCATTGGCCAACCCATCCCAAAGAACATAGATCAGATCCTACCGTAGTGCAGATTTTCCATCATGATCCTCCAACTCCAGTGTGGCCACAGATGGATTCTGCATCTCTCATCTCTCTCTATTCCATAGGTTGCAGGCAGTCAGTCTGTTTCACCATGCACCGTTCCACAAGCAACAGTGAGATGCCTGGAACCCTTCCTACCCCTCCTCCAGCTAGCCTGGCCGTGGTGCCTTCATGGCTACTCAACATCTCACTGCTCCTTTCCAGCCATCTTCTTGCTTTTTCTTCTACTTTTTTTTTTTTTTTTCTTAAATATGTTATCACAGAGGAACCTCTATCTGCTTCTGACCTTGGCAGTGGTGGAGACCTAGGCAGCAGCTGGTTGGTGTTGCCTCCGCTAGTTTGCCCCCCCACTGCCAGAGGAAAAAACAACCACTCAAACCAGGACAATGACAACAAATAAAACCCATAAAAGTGAAAGATATAGGATTAAGGAGTATTGTCGTTCATGTAACAGCAGTTTAAGATATCCTGACACTAGAATATTTTTGTCTTGGTTTTTTTTCTAGGCTGAATAAAATGCAAGAGAAAGAAATATTGTTGTACTCGTTCTGCTTTTGGACACCAGGTCAGAGCAGAGTGAGCAGTTGACACCAGGAGTCTGCTATTAAATCAGAAGCAAAACCTGCTTATCTTGACCTTTGCTCCATAGTTTCAGCTTTTATCTCTGAGAAAGGTTAACATTTTCAAGCTGGACAACACCAGGGCCAGATTTTCACAAGCTTTTAGTACCCTGGTTGGATGAGGTCTTCTAATCTTTCCATAGACCATGATTATTTGTTTATCAACTGAATGTCCCTGATTTATAGTACATACTGGAGGTGAAGATTAATATTTTTCCAGCTTTCCTGAAGTCCTGTGTGATGACAAAATCTGACAAGGTATAATTTTTTATGATCTGTCTCTTAGTATTATAATCTCTTATGAATGTTCCATTTATATATGGGAAGATAATAGATCTTAGAGACGTACTGAGCTTACAGTTCTCTTAGACGTGGGAAAAGAGAAAACATATGCCCTGATGACATTTCTCTGGATTCACTCAAGTTATACATTGTCTTGTTTTTAAAACAATATATTCCTTAGGATAGGGCCTGCTATGGTAGAAACCCCTTCCTCTAACTTATTATTTAAATTTGAAATCAAGAGGCTCACAGGCAAAATGTAGAAAGAGGTAGTAACAGATTTTAACTAAATATATATCAAGGTAGAGAGTGAGAAAACACAGAAAAAAATAGCAGAGGTCGGCAGGCACTGAATTCACGGGACCAGGAAGGGGACTGGAACTGCTGACCAGGTTGATTTCCTTTAATTGCTCACCAATTTCAGGGGTCCTGTCTTCTCCAACCCTGGACCAACTGTGGTTCTATTCATGCAGGGATGTGAGGAAGCCCCCCATCTGTGTTCAGACTCACTGTTCTTCTACCTCCAAAGGTTAAATGGGGGATGGAGCTTCCCCCATTTGACAGGGTGCTTAAGTTGATATGCAAGGGTTATCAAATTCTGAGCTGGGAACAATAGAATACCCCTTTCCCCAAAGAAGTTCTGCCTGGCAAACTGCAGAACCATCCTTGAGAAACAGAACCATCGTTGACACAGTCCTACCCTAACTGCATTACTGAAATGAAAACAAAAATTCTTTGCAGTCAACCTACAACATAAGGGCAAGAAGAAATGTAACTTCTATCTTCCTATTTTGTAGCTCCTTGAATAGACAGGTAGTGAATATGGACAGTAGTTCATATTACTAGATTTTAAACTGTTATTTATACAGTATTTTCTTATGGGTAAGAAATTCTATTTTTAATTTGTTGATCAATAAAAAGTTTAAAAGTAATAATATAGAGATGAAATAGGGAACTGGTTCCCCTTAACCATTATAAAAATTCTGTCTGCACTTCTTAAGCCAAGGCTGTTAATACAGCAATCCTCTGCATATTCGCGATACATAATTTGTGGGATCTGAATAGTCGTAGGTGATTTTGCATCTAGTTGTGCGACCTCAGTGTGTGCACAGAATGTGCCATGAACCCTTCAGCTTGTGAATATATAATGAGCTTATGAATATAAAATTGTTCATGTCCACTGTCACTGCCCACTGGACTTGCTGTACATCCTTTAATCTCACCATGTAGGAGGAAGGGGAAGCGCTAACATCTCCATGATGCCAGGAGCGCCACCTTGCAGCAAGTGCAGAGGTACCGGGGCTGTGCCAGCACTTCTGAGCATGGCGGCGTGGCGCTGCTGGGAATTAGGGGATGGGGGGGGAAAGTTGCCACCGCCAAGGATGACCCCAGGGTGACGGCAACGTGTGGTTTAATCTCCAGGTGGCCAGGAGCTGAGCCACTGACTCAGCACCGTGCTTCAGCTCTGTCCACACCGGTGTAACATGGGCGACATTGCCCAACATGTCCTGATGCCAGTGGTGTATGCTCCAAAAGTCAGAGTCTGATACCTGTGCTGGCACTGGAACCACCCCCTAGCTGCCCAAAAAAAAAAGTTCCTCCCGGGCAGCAGAAGAGGGGTTATTTTGCAGGTAGAAGTTTACTGCTGCGTCTGAAACACAGAAACAGTCGACACTGGACAGACCTGGGGGGTCCCTTCTAGGATGTGTGGGTCAAAGGAGGTACAGAGGGAGAGTAGAAGAGGGAAGGGGAGAAAGCTGCAGGCCAGGGCAGCAAGCACAGAGACGAGCGGGGCTGTGGGTGCTCCTGGCAGCCTGAAAGAAGAGGTCCACACCCACCTGACAGCAACTTCCCTACAGGTACATGTAAACAGCAATTAGGTCACCTCTGAGCCTCCTCCAGGCTGAACAACCTCAGTTCCCATAGTCGCTCCCCATAGGGTTTGTCCTCCAGTCCCTTCACCATCCTAGTTGCCCTTCTCTGGACCCTCTCAAGCAGCTCAACATCCTTCTTAAACTGGGGAGCCCAGAACTGCACACAGTACTCAAGATGGGGTCTGACCAGCGCCAAGTACGGGGGAAGGACAACCTCCCTGGTCCAACTGACCTCACTGTTTCTGATGCAGGCCAGGATGCCATTGGCCTTCTTAGCCACCTGGGCACACTGCTGGCTCATATTGAGTTTCCTGTCGATCAGTACACCTAAGTCCCTCTCCACTTCACTACTCCCAAGCCACTCCTGCCCCAGTCGATAACGGTGCATGGGGTTGTTATGTCCAAAGTGAAGAACCCGGTACTTAGTCTTGTTAAACCTCATACTGTTGGAGTCTGCCCATTTCTCTAGCTTGTCAAGGTCCCTCTGAAAGGCGCTCCTACCCTCTGGCAATTGCTTTCATAGCTGCATGAAGCCTCTTCTCTTGGAGCTGGGCAGACGTCCGGTTGTGCCAAGAGTGGAACTGCCGCCATGCCCACCATACCTGCCTCTCCTGGAGCAGAGCCGCAGCTGCCATGGCTGTGCTGGGAGTGGAAGAGCCACCACTGTGCCCACCCTGCCTACCCTGCCTGGAGTAGAGCCGCTGCCACCATGGCCGTGCCAGGAGCGGGGCAGCCACTGCTGTGCCCACTCTGCAATAGCGGAGCCGCCACGGTGACTATGAGGGTTGATTTGCATATTCATGACTGCCTCATTGAATATTCACCAATGTCAGGTCACTCACGCACAGTTGTGAAAAGGGACCTCTTTAATCTCTGAAAAATTATGCTGCTAAGATGTGAAGCCACGATATGGGAGGAGTAAAGTGGAAGAGTGCGGACTCTAATATGAAGTTCATCAACAAGAGCCATACAATCTGTTATTTGAGAACACTGATATCTATGATAACCTCTGATACAGAACATGCACTACATATCAGCTAAACTAATGTTAAAGTAATCATAATTTGATTTTATGATTGCTTCCTTATATATCTTACATGTATTTTCTTACATGAATGTTGCTGCAGTTTTCCTCGTAAAAAGCTTTATTTCAGCCACTTTTCATATGCAAGACACTCAGACTGGAAGTTTTCAGGCAAAGTATTTTGCCTTGAGTTGAATATGAATATTTCAGCTACAATTTTTCAGTCCTACACAGAATCCTGGATAAAATATATTGTTTTATCCCTGATTTTTTTGATAGTGTAAAGCTCTAACTGAACATAAGCTATTGCTTCTGTCACTGGAAAGCAGAGGTTGTTTGACAAGGCCATAGATTGGTGTTGCTTCAATTTCTCACAAATTCCAACACATTTTGCAGAGTCATTTGCCTCTGAAAATATTTGTGTAGGTGCTCTTTAAAATGCTCTTTAAAAACTTCTTTGAGGTAATTGTCTGCTACATATGACTATGCAGTCCTTTTGCCTGTATGATAAGGTAACAAAATTTTGTTAAGGGTGAAAAGGTAGGAATTTTATATGTAAAAAAAAAAATAAATAAATTGTTTGTGTAATTGAAATACTGACAGTACCAGAAAATTCTATTGATGGTTCAGACCTTCTTATTACACAGAAGGAAAGAAAGCAACTTTGCTGATGACAGTAAACAAAGGTCCTGTTGACTCTTGAGGGACAAGAACCGTCACAGAGGGACTCTGATCAACTGGAGCAGTTCTGGGTCACACAATTTAGAAAGGATTTTAGCATCCTTGAAAGTATCTAGAAGAGGTCAACAAAGCTGGTGGAAAGGCAAAAATAATAGGCTGTGAAAAATTGATGAAGTCTTTGGGTTTGTCTATTTTGGTGAAAGAGAGTCTGAGGAATAAACAACATTGCTTTCTGCAGATTCATGAGGAGGAGAAGTGGAGATGGAGGTGCGCATCTCTTGTAACTAGGATCCGGTGATAGCATGCATGGGGATGGCTCAAATTGCTCCAGGGCAAGTTCAGACATCACAAAGTACATTTTTTTATCCAGAGAGTGGTCAAACTCTGGAAAAAGTTTCCTAGAGAGGTTCACAGGTTATTCTGAGTTGGAAGGGACCCACAGGATCATCTAGTCCAACTCCCCACTAACTAGACAATGTCACCTCATTGCTCTTTACAACTACCTGCGGGGAGGTTGCAGCCAGATGGGTGTGGACCTCTTCTTCCAGGCTGACGACACCAGAACGAGAGGGCACGGCCTCAAGCTACGCCAGGGGAGGTTCAATCTTAACGTTAGGAAGCGGTTTTTCACAGAGAGAGTAATTGAATATTGGAATGGGCTGCCCAGGGAGGTGGTGGAGTCACCATCCCTGGAGCTGTTTAAGAGAAGACTGGACGAGGAGCTTAGTGACATGGTCTAGCTGGGGGGTGTAGGGCTGGATGACGCTGGACCCCTTCCTGCTCGGAGTGGCCTGCTAGACTGTGAGGGATCTAGGTTGGTGTTATGCTCTGCGATGTGCTCTCGGTCTCTTTACGGGTGCTAGATGGTGAGTTGGACTAGATGATCCTTGTGGGTCCNACCAGCTGCTCCTCCCCCAGCTGATTAGTGGTGCATGGGGTTGTTATGTCCACAGTGAAGAACCTGGCACTTAGTCTTGTTAAATCTAATGCTGCTGGAGTCTGCCCTATTCTCTAGTCTGACAAGGTACCTCTGAAGAACAGACAAATGGGGGTTATGATCAGTTGTTTTTTACCGTTTCTCAGAAAGAGGAGTCTTTCCCTTCTATCTCATGGAGTCCCTCCCATGGGAGATAGTCTTTCCTATGGACTTCCTCCCACAAGAGATAACCCTTCACAAACTGCTCCAATGTGAGTTGGTTCCATGGGCAACAGTTCTTCACACACTGTTGTCACATGGGTGATTTTTCCCTGTGCCTTTCAGGCGCAGGCTTTTCCAGCACGAGCTGCCCACAGGCTACAAGCCCTAACAGGAAATCCTGTTGCAGTGAGGGCTCCCTTCCCCACAAGTCAGCAGGTTCCTGGCAGGACCTTGATCCAACATGGGCCCTCCACAGCATCACAGCCTCCTTCTGGCATCCACCTGCTCTGGCATGCACTCCTCTGTGGGCTGCAGGTAGATCTCTGCACCCCTGTGGTCCCCCATGGGCTGCAGGGGTACAGCTGCTCCATCACGGTCTTTACCAAGGACTGCAGGGGAGCAGACCTTCAGCACCTGGAGCACCTCCTTCCCCTCCTTCTCCACTGACCATGGTGAGTGCATTGTTGTTCACATATTCCCCCTCTGCTCCTCTTGGTGGCCCTTTTTCATCTATTCCTTAACTTTTTTTCTCTCTTCTTAAATGTGTTATCCCAGAAGTGTTACTATCACTCCTGATTAGTCTGGCCTGGAGTCAGCTGGCATTGGCCCTGCCAGACATGGGGGAAGCTTCTGGCAGCTTCTCAAAGAAGCCTCCTCTATAGCTCACCCTGCTACCAAAACTTGGCCAAAAGAACCCCAATAAAAGACTGAATAGCACCCTTTCATCTACATTTTAAGTATCTAACTTTGTGGAATCTACCTGTTGCCAGGAGAGATTACTCCAAAATCTGTTTGTTTTCATTGTGGAAAAGATTTTCTCTTATATCTAATTAGACTGTCCCCAGGAATAATTTTTACCTATTGAATCTCATCTTTCTTATGAGATTAATTCTAAAAAGAGCATAGTTTTATACTGTTTGTCCTTTATAAAAGATATTTAAATCCAACTTACTGTTCTTTCTCAATCAGTAGCATTCAAATAGTGTTATTCAGATTGGCAAGCAGCCTCGATATACAGAATCACAGAATCACAGAATATTATGAGTTGGAAGGGACCCACAAGGATCATCTAGTCCAACTCACCATCTAACACCCGTACAGAGACCGAGAGCACATCGCAGAGCATAACACCAACCTAGATCCCTCACAGTCTAGCAGGCCACTCCGAGCCGGAAGGGGCCCAGCGTCATCCAGCCCTACACCCCCCGGCTAGACCATGTCACTAAGCTCCTCGTCCAGTCTTCTCTTAAACACCTCCACAAGCACATCTCTGCTTACTATAGCAAAAAGTGGCATGTTTAAAAATTTATTGCTTCAAAGCATAGTAGCAGTAAATATAACACCTGATTCCTCTCATCTCAATACATTTAGTGAGGCTGTGAAAAGCTCAGTAGTGTTCCAAGAGGGTAGCTAATGCATCTGTTTTGTTTCATCTGTCACTGAAAATCCTTTCTGAAACTGAACACACATGCATTGCTGCCTTGAATAACCACGCATGTGTGTTCAGCTTAGACTATGTGTTAAGTAGGTCTACTAAAACAATAAAAAAGGAGATGGTAGTGTTTGTGTCTCTCCTGATCAGAAAGGTTAGGTAGAAAGATAGCAGCTATTAATAAAAACAATTGATGAAATAATAAAGATTTCTGGATTCTATGGAATTGTTACTTTAGATGAAAAGTTTCCTTTTTAGAAAATGTCCATGGCTCCACAAAAGCTCTGGTATCCACCTTTGCTTTTCTCTTTTCCCCATATATGCCCACTAATTTGGTCTGTGATGGGAACTTGAGATAAGCGTGGTACTATTATTCTAGGATAAGAATGTATCCACAAGCGTGAAAGACTAGAAGGTTGATGACTCAGACACTCAAAGTGCAAGCAGATGATGTGAAAAGTAACCACCTAGGTGTTAATTGTGTGCATATCTCAAGCTGCAAGCCAAGTGTTGAGCACTATAAGGAAAAAATCTGTGATTCTGTGTGTGAAAAGGTAAATCTTGCTAGGTGGGGTAGTTTTTCTTTGTTCTTACACAAATGACTCAGCTGTGATAACTCCCCTCCAGGAAAACATTGCGACAAAACATACATAATCCTGAAGACATTTGTTTCTGCTGATGAGTCATAATGGGTCCACCTGTGCTAACATAGAAGAATCTGCAACATCTTAAGGTGTGTCAAAGTCTCATGAAATGTCCGTTGATACAATATTACATCAGACACTGTAAAACTCCCTGCCCCAGGGGCTTTACCAGCGTAATTTCCACCTAGCCTAAGCCCAATAAAAGGCCACACTTGGACTTCACTCAACATGAGATTTTCTTCCCTCACGACAAGAGATTCTCCTTACCACCCTGAGCTTCTACCACCATCTCAACAGATGCGGATTATGAGCACCACTTCAATAGTACTGCAACCACCACTTCAACCAACAAACATTGAGACTGCAACAACAAAGTCCTGTTGCTGGATCCAAAGGGTGTATTGCAGATACTTCCAATTGCCTGAGGTGTCTGCAGCCCTGTTGCCTGTACAAGCATTGGAGCTGCATTCTAGCACTGACTCTCCCATTGTTCTTGTCAGGTTTTCAGAGCATAGGTGAGGTGATCCACGTGGAAGCGCAGTCATCATTGCTCTGTTCTGCTGTCCAGGGGAAAAGTGTGTTTTTCCCAGCTGGAGAGGCCTGGCACCATCTTGATCTGGTCTGGCAGAGGGGGAGGTTGGAAAGTTTCTCCATATCAGTTGGTTTAAGCCCATTTTATCAGTATAGCTATTAGCTTTCTTCTTAATAAAGAATTCTTTTCTCCAACTTGCATCCAGGTGTATTTTGTCTCTCACTCTACCTATGTATTCAGGAAACGAGGAGTGTCTGAGGGAAGAGACTTCTGTCTGTGGTCTCCACCCCTTCAAATTTTGAGACAGTAGGGAACAGCTAGAAGAGATTATTCTTCCACTAAACCTGGTTCAATGTAGAAGAGAAGATAAAGGTAACTAATGTGCATAAAATTCTTCAGTTTATGTGTATTTTCTTTGAAGTGTTTAAAGTACTTGTAGAAGAATAGTGAGAACATTGGCACTCTTCCTGTGATAATGGACTGCTGGATTATGATGGACACATTTCCTGCTGTAGTATGACATTTTTTGAGGATTTGTGTGTGACAGGCCGGATATCACCCACTTACAAATTGAAGGGGCTGTATTAACAATATTGAAAATGTGAAACTATGAAACCCAAGCAAATTACGAGTGTCACATCTTTTACCTATGTAATACATCAGAAACTATCAAGATTTTGGAAAAGGTGAAAAGCAGAGGACTGCTGACTAATTGGAAACTTAGTCTGGAATATCTAGAAAGGAAAGGATATTAAAGATGTGCATGGACTATTAAACCAGACAAAGGACTTTAAGGACAGATGGACCATAGCTGTTACTATCAAATTTAAGAAGGATGTTGAGCTGTTTGAGAGAGTCCAGAGAAGGGCAACAAGAATGGTAAAAGGAATGGAGGACAAACCCTACGGGGAGCGGCTACAGGAACTGGGGTTGTTCAGCCTGGGGAAGAGGACACTCAGAGGAGATCTCATTGTTGTTTACTACTACCTGAGAAGATGTGGCAGCCAGGTGGGTGTGAATCTATTATCTCAGGCTGATGACGCCACAACAAGAGGACATGGCTGTAAGCTATGCCAGGGGATGTTTAGACTGGATGTTAGGAAGAGGTTTTTCTGAGAGAGAGTGATCTCTCAGTGGAATGGTCTGCCCAGGGACGTGGTGGAGTTGCCATCCCTGGAAGTGTTTAAGAGAAGACTCGATGAGGAGCTCAGTGACATGGTGTAGTTGGTGGGAGGTTTGGATGGATGGAGCATGGTGCCCATGGTTCCATGCTTGTGGGCTTGATTCCTGGGTGGGCGTTCACTTGGGAGTTGAACTAGATGATCCTGTGGGTCCCTTCCAATTCAGAATAATCTGTGAACCTGTGAAAAGTANTTACAGCTACCTGATGGGGGGTTGCCGCCAGGTGGGTGTGAATCTCTTCTCTCAGGCTGGCGACACCAGAATGAGGGGGCATGACCTTAAGCTATGCCAGGGGAGGTTTAGACTGGATGTTAGGAAGCGGTTTTTCATCAAGAGAGTGATCTCTCATTGGAATAGTCTGCCCAGGGAGGTGGTGGAGTCGCCATCCCTGGAGGTGTTTAAGAGAACACTCCATGAGGAGCTTAGTGACATGGTCTAGGTGGTGGACGTTGTTTGGGAGTTGGACTAGATGATCCTGTGGGTCCCTTCCAACTCAGAGGAACTTGAGAACTTGTGACAGGAGGTTCATTTCACAGGGCATTTTTGGCACACCTATGCAAACTGACACAAAAAAATATTTTAATAAGGTAATTATGAATATTCAAATTAGTCACGCAGACTGCCGG
Source organism: Pitta sordida (assembly GCA_013390025.1). NCBI lineage: Eukaryota > Metazoa > Chordata > Aves > Passeriformes > Pittidae > Pitta > Pitta sordida. Next base: position 29,435 of record WEKX01026223.1, read on the forward strand.
TGCGCTGCTCTGCCCAAGCCAATGGTCCCAGACCACGCTGTTTGTGGCATATAGCACGTGCTCTGCCTATGCAGCCTGCACTGCACTGTGTGGAGGGGCTGTGCTATGCTCTGTTCTCCCATCCCATGCTGCAGCACTTGTTGTGGGGAGCAAGGTGTCTGCTCATGCAGACCTCCTGCTCTAGAGAGAGAGGTTGCACTATGGCTGGATCACCCGTCCTGTGCTACGGTACGTGTAGCCATGAGGAAGCGTGCAGCCCATGCAGCCCACCCCACTCCAGTCCACACGGGCTGCAGCAGAACTGCATCAAGGAACGCAGCGGAGATAACCCCTGTCCCACCCGGCCAGCTGTCAGGGGGAAAAAAGTAATCGTTGCTTGCAAGTTATTTTTCCTCTTAACTTCCCACTCTGCTCTGTTTCTCTGCCATGCAGTTAACGAGTTGAAACATTACAGTATAAAATTTCTTGGGTTTTCTTAACATATGTTTCAACTAAGGTAAGTATCCTGATTAACATGAATCTACAAGCTCTGCTGGCTGCTTTTTTTGCTGGGTTTCAATGACATAATAACACTGCTGCTGAGAGCACGCTGTCCAAGCAAGGTCTCTCTAGCCACTCTCCCCAGTTAAAGCTCACAGGCTCCAGGACCCTACAACCCCAGCAGGAGTGGGGCAGGCACTGTGTTGCAACTGTTGCCTTGCCAACAGGGCCGGGTTGTACTGTAGCTAACCCTGGCCCTTGGAGCATTCCCAGTGAACCCCAATGTGGAATACAGACTTTGAAACTCCACTTGAAATGTGTGTGCTTAAACAGCACATGTAAAAGTGAGGTGGCAGCTCCAAAGGGAAGGATTGCAGCGCTGCCACCCTCCTTCCTGCTCCAGGAGAAGCACCAGGTCCCAGCATGTCTGCCAGGGGCCGCGCCAGCCCGAGACTGGTTTCAGTGGTGCTGCATGATTTGGCACAATCCCTCACGATCACATGATGGCCTTGAGTTGACGAGGGAGGGTGCCGCTTGCCCCACACAGTAGGCACTGCATGAAGGGCACATAAAGAATCCTTCCCGTGGTCCCAAGCAGAGCTCCTGCAGCCCCACTTCTCCCTGCCCNAACTCACATGGCATGAGGAGCTTCCAAGAACACCCCACAGCTGCTCTGGAGTGGGGGAGGGGGTGTCTATGGGGGGACAATTTGCATATTAATGCGCTGCCTATTAACACAGAGGCAGGGCTTCATGGGGGGGTGGCAAGACCTGCAGTACCGTGATACTAGAGGGTTGATTGTACTAAGAATTCCTACTAGTTAAAAAATAAAATGTTCCTTTAAATGAGTAAAAAATCTAGATGAGGAACTTGCAGCAGCAGGTGATTCCATCCATACGCAGTCTGAATTTCAGCTGAGAGAAGCCCATGTGAAAACAAAAAAAAAGGGAGAAAGAAATGTAATTGAGAAGTAATTAAGAAGGTAGTAAATATCAAGACAAAATTTTATTTTAAAAAAGATAACCAGTTTACAATTTAAAATTACTTGTTCCTAGAGAAAAATATTCTAAAATAATTCTAAGCTTCCAGAAACTCATGGCAAACTCCCTCTTATTCTCCTTGCTTTTGTATTCAATAAGCATATTTGTTCACTACCCAGTAGAGCTGTGACATATTCTGCCCATATTACTCATGCTGAATGTAACTCTCTTAAGAGATAATTTTCATTGGAGCCAGTGAAGAACTTGTCAATTGAGAAAGGATGTGCAAGTTCTCTTCTTTAATATTTAAAAGACTTTTTTTTAAGGCTTCATTCCCACAGAAGATGAGGCAAGTAGCTGATCCATTAAACAGTAAAAAGAAGTACAGCAATCCCTTGAATATCACTGGAGGTCAGTTCCGGAAAGATACCATGACAAGCAAAATCCGTGAAGTAATGGCAAGGGTGGTAAAGGTGGTAAAGACACAGAAAAAACCCCCATGAGGTCCTGAAGCTGTGAATGGTGACCACAAAGTAAGGAGCTATGATGGTGATTTGTTTTAAGAACTATGTCCTATCTGCTGAAAGAATTTAGGGTGTTTAAGTTTTTACCATACTTGATTGTAAGCAGTTCCTTGTTGCCAGTTAGTCAAAGTGCTGATAATGAAAGCAAAAAAAACTCCTACTCCTCTTTTTTATTTGCTCTGTTTTCTTTTCTCCTAGCAACTTTGTATTTAAAAATGGAATTCTATTTCAGAATGTATTGAAGATAATCTGAATAATATCTCTTGAAGAGCAGAGATCATAAGTGCTCTTTTATTTTATATTGTAGTCAGCCCTCTTCCACTTTGCACCCCACAGATACCCCTCCAAGTGCCATGATTTCTCAGCGATTAAAGAGTCCCATTTCATGACTGCGTCTGCGCTGACATTCATAACTACTCAAATTATGCAGTCATGAATATTCAAATCAACCCCCCATGCCATGCCACACGGACAATGGGTGCACTGCTCTGCCTGCGCCACACTCCCCCTGCTCCGCTCCTGCCATGCCTGCCCCATTCTGCTCCCCTCCCACCATGCCTGCCCCCCCTGTTCCACTCCCAGCATGCCTGCCCTCCTCCACTCTGCTCCCCTCCACTCCCCTCCCGCCATGCGCACCCTGCTCCCCTCCGCTCTCCTCCGCTTGTCTCCCGTCACACCAACCCCGCTTCACTCCGCTTCCACCACACCTGACCCGCTCCACTCAGAGTGAGGAGGCTTCATGCAGTTACGAAAGATTTCACAGAATCACAGAATCACAGAATATTATGAGCTGGAAGGGACCCACAAGGATCACCTAGTCCAACTCACCATCTAA
>WEKX01026224.1:0-35949 GCA_013390025.1 Pitta sordida
AGATGGGGGCTGCTGGGGGGCTGCAGCTGCCAGATAAACTGTGCGCCGTCCCTGCGTGCCCTCCCTGGGGGGCGGGCCCATCCCACCTCACAGGGAGAGCCAGCATCGCCACTTCGCAAAGCAGAGGCACAGCACATGCGTGCTCTGGGGACCCTCGCAGACCCCGGAAGTCGGACTGCGAAAAAATTGCTTCACAAATGGGCGAGGTTGTGAAGGAGAAGACGCGATACAGGGAGGATTCACTGCACTGAATAATTGCAAAAACCAAAATAGTAAAGTAGCACCTGCAAGGTTGAAAAATACAAAGGCCCACTGAGACCTAAAGATACTGTAACAACTAAGACACCTTGAGAAGTAAAATTGAAGAAAGATGCACTTAGGCCTTAAAGATACAATAGTGGCAAAAAGCATCTTAGAATGAAGAATACAAAAAGGTCTACTAAAGTCTAAAGATCCAATTGTAACTAAAGACATTTGGGGAAAGCAGAATATACAAAGACCTTTTAAAACTTCATCTGTACAAGATTTTCTGTGTCAGCTATCCAGGAGACAATCTGACAGTCACACTCAGTCCACCTGAGCTGGGACTGGAGCCCTTTCACAACCACTTTTCCCATACCTTCACAGTCAGACCCCGGTTTCCTTATCAACTTGACTCCAGGTTTCCCACAGCAGTGTCTAAGATGTCCAGATCCTTAAAATATTTTAACCTTAGTGCAATAACTAGATAACAACATAACAGCTAGAACTGATGCCTCCCAGGAGGAACCTAGAACAAAGGACACCCTGGGCTTTTACACTCTCAGTCCAAGGGCAGGAAAGTCTGGGGGTTGTCAGCTCCTGCCATGTCTCTGAGTGTCTGGTCCCCTGGCTGTGCCATAGGTCCTTGAGACCTTTGTTATTCAAAGAGTTGGCCGGTCCCCGCCCCTTTCCCGGCTTTCGCCACCCAAAGCTCAACCTGCAGCTGGAACTGCAACAGCATACCTGCACCATGTGCATTCCTCAACACTTGTCTGTATAGGAAGGAATTAAGTACTAAAACACATGACCCTTTCAAAACCTCAGGTACCACAGTGCCAGTGTGGAAGAATATGTTTAAAGCTGATTGTGTTTCAGACAAGAGAATTGCCAGAGAGAAGCATTTAAGTGGACATTATTCTGTACTATAACTAGAAATTAAATTATTTTAAACTTTTTTAAAAGTAATTAACACCACGTTAATCATCTACAAGGAACAAACAGGAGCAGCATGATAAAATTTAAACCAGATAGTTGAAGTCAGTCCTGGTGAAGTAAATCAATGTGCTTCAAAGGTAATAACCACTGTCTTCTAAGCAAGCACTTATCCAAATTCAGAGTCCCACAGGTTGCTTTTCTGGAGAGAAAATGAAAGAATCTGGAATATTTGATATAATTTCCCTTTTCAAGGAAAGAACATAAAAAATCCCAGAACCTTGAAAGAAAAAACCTATCTTTGTTACAAAGTTCAAACTTCTTTCAAATTGCACTTGACAGGTTTTTCATGTCTAGTATTTTTCCTTTCTCAGTCTTGCTGCTGGCAATTCAGGCACTTCCCTGATACATTCTAAGGTGTTTTGTCTTTCAATTTCATGGAACGGGTAAATGAATACAGGCCAACAAAAGTGTTGTCACCTTTTCTTTCTTTTAGATTCATTGTTGGATGATGACCTTCACTTCTCTTTGGAAAACGGTCAGCAGACTGTTTGTTCCTCACAGTTGTCATGAATGAAGAACAGTAATTCACAGGTTCACAGGTTCCTGTAAAGCAGAATCTTTAAACATAAAATATTTTCACATGACGCTAAGAAAAAAACTCACAATAAAGAAAAGACAGTGGTGTTGATGGTGTTTTCTCAGATTAAATTTTTGAGAAATACTATCATGAAAGCAAGCTGAAAATACCTAAGCACATTCATACCAAGCGTATTCATAGTGATTTTCCCTCAATATGCACCTACATCTCACCAAAACAATTTACTCTTCTTGTCGGGTTGCAAGTGTGTTGGCTGGTTGCATGTGCTTAGCCATTTGACATGGAGAGTCTGATACAGTACTTAAATTACCAATATTGCATAAATTAATTTAAAAAAAATACAGGCACAAATATTTTACCTGACTTACTGGTGTTGTGGAGTCCTAGAAGGAGATTATGCATAGGAAGAAATAAAACATAGATTTATGTACAGAAGTAAAGATAGGACTGATTAATATTAACTTAATTCAGTAGGAAACAAAGACAAGCTTTATGTACGAGAACAGGGAAAACCAGTATTAATTTTATCTTCTCAGTTATTTTGTGTCTTACCGTCAGAGCATCAGAGCATCTTGGTGACTCAGACAATAATTCTCACAAAACACCAGAGATAGGTAGACAATGCTTTGAAAACCATACCTCAGGTAGCTATAATGTAGACAGTTTATGGCAAAAGCAAGCAGAATCAACATTATAACTTCTTCCTAAAAATGACCTCCTCTACCCATCCCTGTCTATTTCCACATATACATACATCAAAACACGTGGAACTGACTGTTTGTTTCATAATTGATGGATACTTTCTCTATACTAATACATACAAGAGAAATAGCTTTATTTTTTCCTCTATGCTTTTAGAGACAGTTATGGCAGCTATTATATAAAAATCTTTGTACAGATTTTTTTGCTAAAAATATACTTTATGTGAGAAATCTGGTGTGCTGTTCTAGCCTTGAGAAAATAAAGAACTGTAAATCTTCACAAGCACCAACTTTACTGTCTGACTTATTATTAGCAAAAAGAGCATCTCAATTGCCTTGCAATACTGAATGAGGTGTTTCTTCCTTGTGAAATTGTTCGGCATCGACAAATTTATAACAGCTCCTGCTTCTTAACTGCTGGAGATGGGTCAGTTAATCAACGCTGTCCAGATTGTGAATATTCTCATTCTTCTGCTAGTAATGATGTTGAAAAACAGAATGAAGGAGCACTGCAGGATGTGGAAGATGAAAACCAGTGAGACACAAAGGACAAAAAGAGAACTCACCTCTGAGCACCCTTCCCCTTCCCCACAAAAGCCCTTAGTGTCACTCTGAGAACCATCAATTCTGACTTTTACATTGGGTCTGTAACGGGTTTTACCCTGGCTGGATGCCAGGGGCCCGAATGGTCACTCAGTCCCGATAANCAGAATTTATATTCCTGCTCTGTTGGGTTTCTTTTTTATTATGTTTTACACAATTTAAAAGTTCATATCTATGGAGTTAAACACTGGAGACCAAATGCATCCAAGGTTTCCAACAGAGGCTTACTTCAAAGGACCCGGACCTGATATAGCAATGACTATGTATCTGCAAACTGAGTGAATGTAAGCCACCACCTCCTGATTGTTGAAGTATTTATTAAAAAAAACCCAAATAAACAACAACCTGCATTCACGGTAAAGAATAAAGAGACAGACTTGTAATTAGAAAATAAAGCAAACTGATAATTATCAGTTCAATTGAAAGAAAAAAAAGCAGACAGTTAAAGCCTCTCAAATTAAAGAGCACTAAATGGGGTTATGGAATAGAAAAATACGTTTATAAGTATAACCAGCAGTAAATTCTAACAAAGGTTGAATTAAGACATAATGATCAAAATGTAATAAAAAAAAAAATCAGTGCTGGTTTTAAGACTGTAGCATGATGTTAACCTATCAGAATCACTTTATTAGAGGTTTTTATCTAATATGTATATATATATATATATATATATATGTATATATAACTGGATAATGCCTAATCTCAGAATACAATCTGAGTTATAGCTGTGTATGTTATGGAATTATGGTGTCCATTACATGAAAAATAGTTAAGTTCACACATGGCAAGACCAGAGTCTCAGTACAATCCTGACACTAGCAAACTGAAGAAGCATAACATCACTTGATTCTTGTCAGGCATTGCCTTTTCAGAGAAAAATCATTATGTTTTGGGAAACACATTAACGTACAAAAATTTCTTAGTATTTTCTGAATATTTTATGATTCATAATTTACATAAAGATAATCACTTTAAACCCTATCAAAGATGTTAAGAATCTCAGAAAACACAATACAGTCATACCTCCAAATTTGTGAGGAATAGGCCTCTCAAGGGTCTTGCGAACTGTCTAATTCATGAACAGTGAATCATTAATATGTATACAGGCCACACCCATCGCTCCACACCCAGCTGCTCTGGAGCGCTGGGGAGTGTTTTCTGCTCCTCCCCACAGGCTCTCACAGTGCAGGGGAGCAAAGGGAACAGTTTTTGAGCCCTTGCTGTCTGGGGAGATCTCCGGAGAGTTTCTGGGCTTCTTTTCAGCCACACTGCCACTTCTGCAGTCACCGCTGGGCTGCTACCACCGCATATGCTTGCACTGCCTCTACAGGGGGGAAGCTCCACAGCTGTGGCAGGGAAGGCATGTCCCCGGGCTCTGGTCAGAGCTTTTGGAGCCTGGGAAACCTTAACTTTGCAACACTGTGACACCTGGGACCCCTTATGACGGAGAGTGACATCGATGTCACAGTTTCTTTCCCTTTAAAGTCCGCCGGTCCCAGGAGTGAGAGCGCAGCCTGTATGGACCCAGCAGAATGCTGCTTCTCCTTGCTGCTGTGAGCGGAGAACATGGGGGAACAGAAGCCTCCTTGTGGCACAGCAGCTGCGGCATCAGCATGGGCATGTCCTTCCACTACCCCATCCCAGCACACAATGCTTGCCCCACCGCCACTTCAGGCAGCCTATCCCCACTTTCGTGGGGCATTTTCCCTGGGCCCATGTCATCACCAGGTGCATTGGGAGCGCAGTCCCTGAGCACAGACTGCATCACCTTCCCCGCCTATAACCATGGAGACAGTAACACACAGGTGCATGCACACAGGAACTGCCCACTCTCGGTTTGCAGGCACTCCACACACACAGGTGAGCAGGGAAGAGGGGGAAACTGAATGTTTCACTTCGGCCCCAGTCCCTGTGGAGGACAATAAGTACTGCACCCTTCTGTGGGTGGCTGTGGAAGCTTTTGTACAGGCTTTCTCAATGGTTTAATGTTAGACATTGAACTGTCATTAGGGACTCCGGAGCGCCCACTGTGGCCATGCGTCCAGCAGGCTCAGTCCCCTGGCTGGACTTAGAGTAACAGGGGACGGTGTGACTTCTGGCGGTGTTGTGCTGGATCTCTGCGGCCACCCAGGGTTTACCATGGGCAGGCAGCATGATGCTTCTTCACAATGCCCCACCCACCCTGCGGCATGTCATGGTGTAAGCCTTCCATGGTAGGGACCAGGCATGGAGACATATAGGAGCAGGGCAGGGATCGTGGCACGGCGCTGCAGGGCTGTAAATGCTGTGGCAAGTGGGAGGCACCACACATCCTCCTCGTGGGGTCAGACCCACCCCACAGAGAGTGCCGACACCTCCCTTTGGTGAGGCAGAGGCACTGCACATGTGTCAACTGGGAAGCTCTGCAAATCACTTTGTCAATGACAGAGGCAGATTCACAGGGAAAATTTTCTGTGACCCAGTGACATTGCAATGGAGAAGTTGTAACACACCAAGGTATAACTGTAATACTGTGTATACTGAGGGAGCATAAAAACACCCTATCTAACGAAAATAGGCTAGTTGAAAGATTAAATAAAAATAATAAAATCAGAAGTGGCCATTTTAATGAATAATCTTGATTTTATTTTTTTTTTTTTACTGTGAGAGCAAGTAGTTATCTGGCATCTCAGCAAATAACTCTCTTGCAGTCCTTTATAAGAACTACATATACTTAGATGGATAATTACCTTATCTTTAGTATATCTGTAGGCATATTACTAAAGAGATAAACATATTTATCCATAGTTTACAGATTAATAGTGGGACCCAATGGCTTCCCTTTTTTATTTAAGACCCATGTCCCAGTCTTTAAATATACTTGTGAGATAAATTGTTCAATTAGTAGAATGTTTAAAAAAACATATTCACTATGAAAATTGTGACAAAATTAGATAACTGGCTTTCAGTTTAGCTTTCTGTAAGAGCATTTATATTAATGGTAACATCAAATCATTATAGTAAGTACTGAAGGCAAATATATACTTGTAACCTTTTAAAAATATTTTGAAATTCACATCACAAAGTCTATAGCTGACATTATTTACCTGTTTGTGTGAAAACTGGGTTCTCTTTCAGCCTCTGATATTCTTTAAGTTCATTAATTTTTCTTATCTTCCTTTTATGCCTTCCTTTGGTTGAGAAAATAAATATAGTAGGATCACAAAAACTCAGCCCCAAAAGGAGGTAAAAAAGAGTAGTATTTCCTGAAATAGAATGGAGCATTTTGTATTGCATACATACATTTATTGTTTAGCCTTTCAATTATTTTCCTTTTTGTCCTTTTGCCAGCAGCCAGTTTGAGAATGACAGACACTACTGTGACTTGACACTTTTCAACTGATGAAAGGCAAAAATTATAACAATAAATTATTAAATGCATATTTAATATTTATTAAACAAAATAATAATACTTTGAAAGAGAATGGTATCAGAATTAAATAATCTAACATCCAAGGATATAGTCAATCAGCAAAACTATACAACAAAAGACTTATTCACCACTGCATTGCCCTTTCTCATGCCCTGTGCTGCTGAGCAAGTTTAAAGTGAATTGTAACTGGCAGATTTTAATGAGCACCTTAGAAACATTCCACACAGATGTCAATTATTGCAACCTTTCCGAAATACTTCCATTCTCGAGAAATTTGTGAATTGCAGAGCTCTTTAATCCACTTCTGCACTCTTCAACTCAAATTCCTTTTTACCAGTAGTAAGAATAGTTAAGGTGTGCTGTGACTTGACGAGAAACTGAGAAGAATTCAATGGTGAATTCAAAAATCAGTTTATACACTGATAAAATGGGTTCTGGAGCCTTCTACCTGATAACTGATCCATTTGAAGAGCTACACATGAGTAGTATGTGTATTGGTGGTCATAGTATGAGGGTATTTTTAGAGTTCGCAAACCCATTGGATATACAGCGAGACCCCGGAACTCACAGTGAAATAGGTCTGGGCGGGCCACATGAATAAGGAAATCTGTTAAGATACCAAACTCATGAATATTCAATTAGGCCCCACTTGTCGCTACACCCCCTCCACTAATGAGTTCTAGGAGGCGGTCCTGGGAGCATGAGGCAACATGTTGCGCCAAACTGATAAAAATATCTTCTGCCAGTTCCTGCCTGGGGAATCCTTGTTTTGGCCATGACGCCCATTCTCTGAGATTTGAAACCCTGCAGGAGCCAGGATGCATGGACTAGCATGCTCCCACAGGACCCCACCGGCTGACACAGTCGCCACAGTTTCATTTCTGAAGGAGTCATTTTTTCAGGGTTTTTTTCCTGGAATTTCAGGGATTTTTTTTCTGCTTGGAACAAAGGGAACAAGGGTGAGGGGACAGTGGTGCCTGGGAATCTACCACCTGAGCTGAGCCGAGTGCTGGCAAAGGAGTTCAAGCTGCAGCCAAGCCCAGTTGAGTCAATGTTTCATATCAGGCAGACTGAACCATCCAGCATCACACTGCTTCCATTCACAAACAAGCACAGATGCAACCTCCACTTGCAACAGCAAGGCAGCAGTTCCAACGGGAAGGAGCTGGGCGGGCTGAATGGCCCCCAGTGATCACAGCCCTGACACCCTTTGTCCCGCCTCCAGCCAGTGTGGCGGCCCTGACAGTGGCTGGCCTGTCACTGCCACTTCCCTGTGCCCAAAAGCAGTCCTGCAGCCCCGTTGCCTCCATGCTGCCTGGCTAGCTGTGCTCCCTTTCCCCTTAAACTGTGAAAATGGATGGTGCTTGGAAACTGCGGGGGTGGCAGGATTGGCTCAGCTTGGCAGTGCAGTCAGGCTTCCACCCACCTCAGCTCAGCTCGGCCATGCAGCGCAGTCAGGCTTCCGCCAGCCCCGGTTCAGTGTGGCGCAGCCGGGACCTCTCCTGCCAGCCCTGGGGATGGGGGGAATGTGCCTCCCACTCCCGCCCTCATGCACAGACACAGACAATGGCAGGTGTATCTCGCAGCCTGGCAAAGAAAAATTCCAACCATGCAAAAACACACATTTACATTAAACTTATCCCAGCCAGGCCGGACCAAGCCGGGTAGTATGCAGCTCCCAGCTCCCTCCCCTCACCACCCCAGTGGTTCCTGGATGGGGCCAATTTACATATTGATGAGCTCATTACATATTAATACATTGAATGAGTTTGCGGTACAAACTCGCAGCCTCTGCACACGCTTGTGGATGCACAACTCGCAGATGAATAATCTGCAGTTAATTGAAACCACAAATATGCAGAACACGAATGTGCAGGGGCTCACTGTATTTCTTCATACAATGTTCTGCAGGACTTGGGAGGTATATATAGGCTGTACCTGGAACTGTACTCATAGTCTCAAAGCTGAAATTCTGATCATCTGAACAGCTTCAGGACAAAAACATGTTAGCAGAAAAGGCAAGGGTATGCACTTGAACAGAGGCATAGCTTGTTCTTTGCCTCTTGAAAGTAAGAAAGGCAGCTGTGAGATAAAAGTACCATGAAATGTTTAGCAGCTGGCATAGAACTAAAACCTGTTCAATGCCAAAAATATTTCTGCTGATAATAATGAATGTCAGTGATGTGTGCATTTACCAATGCCTTGGAAAATTCTACTATTAGTGTGGACAAACAGAAGAAGTACTCAATATTTTCAGAAAAAATACTTTAAAAAATTTTAAAATTTGTATATTAGTCATGAGTAGGAAACACCAAGTTCTGCTTTAACATGTGATTTGGTTTATCTTTTTTAATACTTTGATATAATTGAGCTTGGCCTGACCAAACTGATAACAGCTGTTTTTCCAGTTGCAAGCTCAGCAGCTAGAATATAAACCCTACATGTAGTGACTGCTTTCAAAGGAAGGCTTCCGAGTTAATGACTTGGCAAGAAGATAAGAACAAATGTGAGACTGCCATTAAGATGTAAGGCTCACCATCATGCCCCTAGACAATCTACCAAGCATTTACATGTCTGACATTAAATCAGAGAATCACACAGAATCACACTGATTTTCAGTGTTATTTGGTTTAAACCAGTTCCCCAGAAAGACCTCAGATAAATGGCTTTCATACTAATATACATCCTGATGACGTGGAATCTCTTTATCTGAATTTCTGATTGACATTGCTTTTACCAATTTTGAAATTAACCATAACTTTACTATAGAGGCAGAGAGAAGAACACAATCTGCTTTAATATTCCATTATGTTATAATGCATTTTGTTGTTACCATAACACTTAAAAAAGATGAGGTCAAATAATATCTGCAGCTGATCTCATGGAACAGGAGGAGGTAGAATCCTTAAAATTTGTGGTTTATTTATATATGACTTACAAAAATGATTTATTGGTTAGACTTCTCAAGGGATAGAAGGATTAGAAACCCCAGATGCAACACATGGATTTACTAATTCAAGTGGACCTAAATCAATATATTAAATAAAATAATTTAACACCATCAAAATATAATTATAAAGTGGTAAAAATATGACAGGTTGCAACACTTTTCTGCTCACCTCCTGGATTGCAATGAGCAAGTCATCTGGCCTACCTGTAAAAAGAAAGATATTGTAATCTTAGAAAGGTGATAACATCTCCACAAGTTAGGAAGATTTATGTATAGACGACAGATGGTTAGTAGAAGTTCCTGCTGATGAATCAATGAAACTCAGGATGTGTCATTTTAGTCTAAAAAATAATCCTTCTCAATCTATTTGTTCAATGAAGTTGTAAATAAAAGAAAATTAAGAATGCTAAATCTGTTACTAGACATAATTTTTTTTCTCTTTATTTTCTTGTTTGATATTCTGTCCATGACATTCCAAATGAAGAAGCTGAGTTGGTATTCTGATTAAATGGACTCAGTGTTTAATTTTTTAGCAAATATACTTTGTTATTACTTATTCATTTACACAGATACTTCAGATTTCAATAATTACAGTAATAATTTTAATGGTTATTATTCACATGAAGGTGATTTGACTTTGATGTTGATTGAAGTTCTCTTTCATTTATGTAGAAATTTATTTATTTTTCAACGAACCTCACACAGTTTCCCCATTTTCAGGATTCACTGGAAGATTATTTATTGACAGTTTTTAGAGATATGTGGCATAGTTTAATGGCAACACCATTCCTGATGTTTCCAATGTGTGAATTTTACTTTGATATTTATCCAAAACGCTGCATGATATTTACTTGACAGCATATGTCTACCTTCATTGACACTTTTGGCAAAAAAGCCTTTCTTAAAGTTTTTATTTTGGAGGTATCACTGGAGTGTATTCAATATAATTGAAACAGCACAAACTATAACTATTACTATTACTATTATTACTATTACCATTACTAATACTATTACTACATGTATTCCCTAAGCCAATGAGAGATAGCTGACAAAGGAAGACTGACGTTAACAAAGTTAGTCAATTCACTACGTTGTCCCCAGGGAGTGGTATTGATCCAAGCACAGGTAAGTGGATTGAAAAAGAAAGTAGCTACAGCTGTAAAGACTTCCTGAGGTCTCAAAAGAGAATGAATATTCTTGCAACAATGTTTGCCTACTATAGATATCTTCACTTCCGCTAACATTTCACATTGTTATTCTTCAGTCTGATTTTTGTCTCTGTTTTACTGCCTGAAATTATACAGATATTATATTAGTGTGATTCTGTGCAACTGTCACATATCACACAAGAACTGTCCATTATTGTAGAGAATATAGACTCAATTTATTTAGGAATGTGATTAGTATAGGGCCAGTTCCTCACTGACTAATCTGCAGCAGTCTCACCGTACCTGAGCAGTGTGAGCAGAACCAGTCTGTTCATAGAAGTCAGGTTCATTCAAAAGTCTAGATCACCAAATATGCCCATCACAGTGAGGTAGCTTTGAGGTCAAGACAGTAATCTGAGCTAGAAAGTCATGGTTAGGATATGTAGATGTAAAGGGGCAAAACTCATTATATGGGCAGCAGTGAAGCATTAATGCTGCAATTCGCTTTGCCTGTTCTGAACATCAAGACCATTACCATTACCCCACAGCTGAAAGTAGAAGATGCCACTGGAAATAAAATTAATTAGTCTTGGATGAACTAATAACTATATTATCTGACAATCTCCTCTAGGATGTTCTTCCCATGTCTTCTGCCCAGGTACAATCTCTTTATTTTCAAGGCCCTGAGTAGCAGTCAGAAAAACAGAGAAAAAAGTCCTGTTTATACCCATCTGGTGAGATACAGTTTGCCATCTTCACAATACCTCTTTATGTTGCCGTCTTGTGTTATCCTTCTCTTAAGCCCACAGGACATCAGAAACATATTTAGGCCATGTAGTGAGTACATAAGAAAAATTCTTCATACTTTTTTACTTTCAGCCTACGCTTTCCAGGACAGAGCTTATTTCTTGTTTGTGGAAAATCTGTCTTCAGGTTCTCTTATTAGAGAAACCTGAAACCTGGACTACCTGAACAACTACCGCCTCATAAACATGTGAATGAGCTGGCAATATAATCTATAATTTATATTTTCCATTTCTAATGTGGCTTGAAAGTTTTAATAATATTGTCATCCAGCACCAGACTTGTTAGTAGACCCAAGTTTTCCCAGCAGCCAGCTACTTTGCAGCATGAAACAACAGCATACAGTAATACCTAGATGGCCAGTTTGTACACATGCATATGCCTGATCTAATTTTATGCTTCAGCACTCAGAGATTTTGCTCTACATGGCTTCCTCCCTCTTCCTCCAATTACTGAAACACCTCCGTCAACCAGAGATACTGTCTCAACTATCTATGTTAGTTTTGGACAGGAGAATGTACAACACAAAGAGCATACACACAAGCAAGCAGAAAACACAGGTAGAGCTTGTATTCTTTGCCTAAAAATAATTTCCCAGACTGAGTGAAGTAATTTTTGTTACTAGTATCCAAACAAATACCATCAAATTCCAAAGAAACCATGAATGGACCCCATGACACGCGTGTGCCTTAATTTTCACAGTGTGAGGTAGAGGTAGCATTTTTCTGCTTTCAATTTAGTTGGGTCAAGTCTTTGTACCCCAGTGATACCAGCTCCAGCATATGGGGACTTCAAATCTGTAGGGCAAAGAGGTCTCACAACTCACTATCAAAAGCTTTTTTGGAGTTCCTTCCCAGTCAAAGGTGCCTCTGCTTTTTGCTGTAGAATTCTGGGAGATAACAGCATGAATCACAGAATAAGAATCACAGAGTCACAGAATCCTACGAATTGGAAGGGACCCACAAGGATCATCTAGTCCAACTCACCAGCTAACGCCCGTAAAGAGACTGAACGCACACGCCAGAGNCTCATATTGAGTTTCCTGTCAATCATTACACCTAAGTCCCTCTCCACTTCACTACTCTCAGGCCACTCCTTTCCCAGCCAATAGCAGTGCATGAGGTTGTTATGTCCAAAGTGAAGAACCTGGAACTTAGTCTTGTTAAACCTCATACAGTTTGGAGTCTGCCCATTTCTCTAGCCTGTCAAGGTCCCTCTGAAGGGCCCTCCTACCCTCCAACAATTCAACATTTGCCCCCAGCTTGGTATCATCTGCAAACTTGCTGATGATGGACTCAATTCCCTCGTCCATATCGTCAATAAAGACCAAATGAATCCTGTGTATAATACTGTGTATGGCATCAGCAGGGCTGGACTCAGTAGCAGGCAGGCATTGCTGTAAGAGGGAAAATATGGTGGAAGTCTATTTGGAAAAGGTATCATCATGGTCCAGGGCACTTCAACCTGAAAGGCTCCGGAGTATGCCAAAGATTCAAAAGCATTCAGTAAGAAGGTCAAGGTCAGATTTGATTTTAAAGTACTTTTCTCAGACAGAGCCACTTCAAGGCAAGTTCATTTACCAGATACATCAATTTCTAATCTGAATGCAATTTATTCTAAGTGTAGAGAACCTGGTTAGATAAAACATGCACTGCTCTTGGATGTTGCACCTTTAGCAACGAATTCATTGTGAACCGTTCAGCCTAGTTTTGCAGACCTCTGAGACTGGAATAGTTAAAAAATATACTAGCTCTTTATCAGTGGAATACAAAATCCTTAGAAGTTCACCAAGGTCTGATGAATGAGTTAATGCATGATTACAAATACACCCTAGTTCAGAGAAAAGAAGAGGTTATCTTATCCATGTATACAAATATCTTAAGGCAGGTCTTAAGAGGATGTGGCCCAACTCTCTTTAGTGACGTCCAGTGACAGGATAATGGGCAATGAGCACAATCTGAAATATGAGAAGGTCTGTCTGAATATGTGGAAAAACTTCTTTACTGTGAGGCTGGCAGAGTACTCGGGTAGGCTACTCAGGGAGGTTGTGGAGTCTCTCTTTGGAGATAGTCGAAATGTGCCTGTACATGATCTTGCGCAAGCTGGTCTGAGTAAACCTGCTTTAGTAGTAGAGTTGAACTAGATCCTCTTCAGACGTCCTTTCCAATTCCAACCATTCTGTGGAATCACAGAATATTATTGCCATCTAGTTCAGAGAATTAAGTCTCAGCACCTTATAGTCTGTGATTAACATACAAGTTTCATTACAGCTGCTAAGGAAAAGCAATGATTTAAAATACAGCAGTACAAAAAATAGAGCAAATGAAAGCATTTGTTCCGGAAGTGTATGATTACAAGATAAATGTAACTCGAGTTTGAAATCATGCAGAGTTTTCTAAAACTTAATTATCTGAAAGTCCATATGGTTGGAAAAAACCTGAGTGGATAAGTGATCTTTATTTTACACCCTGCAGTGTTAGCCTACAGTTTCTTAAATATTACCATTCATCTCTGGTTTGTGTACTGAGGTACACAAAAAAAAAAAAAGAAGAGGGGAAAACGGAGAGAAACTTCAACAAATCTGCCTTCACTTCAGCTAGTTAACTATATAAAACCTCCCTAAAATTAGCTCGTTACTCTGTGCAACTTGTACTTTTCTGTCATGATTTAGTTTTTTCGTAAAATGTAGCTACTATTTTATCTTTCTATGTGGAATATTTAAATAACATGATTGGTCCAAAAGAATTGGGGGACAAATATTAAAAAGAAGGAAAATTAATTTTCCTTATAAGTTCTAGGGGTCCGTAAGATTTGAATTTCAATTTTCAACAGGAAAAACTGACTCCATGTTCCCCTTGGGAAAGAAGAAAATCCATTACCTTTGCTAGAAATTAGGAATAGTTTAATCATTTTTCATTTTAGACAAGTGGTTTATTCTAATTGTTAAGCAGCCCATTGTAAAACCTATTGTTCTCTCATTTTCCATGGAGTTTCCAGTTTTGATATTTCATACTGTCAGACTTAGTTTATGAGAGGGCATATATTCTCTCATTTTCATCTCAAAATCTTGAACACTGTGTCCAGTTCTGGTCTCCCCAGTTTAAGAAGGATGTTGAGCTGCTTGAGAGGGTCCAGAGAAGGGCGACAAGGATGGTGAAGGGTCTGGAGNGCGAATACTAGATAACCGAGTAGTAACCACAGCTCTGATTGTATTTCTGGCTGATTGTTGTCTTGGACCCTACTAATTTTTAAATCCTTATAATTATACAGACATCTTCATGTATATTAATTTTTCTATGACTTTTTTCTCTTTGTAATCTTTTATTCTGTTCCTCTTTTTCATTTATTATTATATTTTATTATCAGCCTGTGTTTTTATTATACATTGCACATTATATATTGATCATAATCCAATTTTCAAACCCTTTAAAAAATACAGACTCCTGTAAGCAACTTGTGTGTGCTGGGTTTGCTGTGGCCGTTTATTTTCTGGCAGTGGAGTGGGCTATGGAGGAACCTTTTCTTCGAGAAGTTGCTGGATGCCTGCCACATAACTTGCAGAGGTAACGCCAGCCAGCTTCTGGCTGGGCCTGCTGCCGGCCAAGGCCAGGCCAATCAGGAGAGATAGAGGTGCCTCTGTGATAACATATTTAAGAAGGGGGAAAAAAGAAGGTAACAATAAGAAGATGGTCAGAGAGCAGCCATGAGAAATTGTAACAGCAATGCAGGCACCAAGGCCCAGGCCAAAGGAGGAGGAGGAGGTGTTCCAGGCATTTCCCTGCAGCCCGTGGTGATGACCATGGTGAAGCAGGCTGTCCCCCTGCAACCCATGGAATGGAGAGAGCACAAGCATGCAGAAATCCACCTGTGGCCCATGGAGAGAGGAGCCCACACTGGAGGAGGAGGATGCAGAAGGGAAGCTGCAGATAAGTTGGAGCTCAAGTTGGAGCTCACTTTGGAGCAGATTCCTAGGAAAGACGTGTAGCCAGTGCTCAAAGAGCTGCCCCCTGTAGAGTGACCCCCGGGCAGCAGAGTATGGAAGAACCATTTCTCTTGGGTTCGGACTCATGCTGGGAAAGGTCACGAAAGACTTTCTCCGCTGGGGGGGAGACCCGATGAAAGGCAGTGAAATTACTTCCTCCCCTGAGCAGCGAGGAGGAAGTAAAACCAGCTACCTGGTTTTCCCCTACTCCTGCTCCCCCTTTGTCTCCAGAGGAAAAAAGGGAATGTGATATCTGTTGTAAGAGAAGGAGGGGTGGGGGAAGAAGGTTGCCTTTAAGATGATACCTCTCATGTTAAGCTCTGATCCTGTTAGAAATAAATCCTTTACATTCCCCATCTTGGAGCTTGTTTTGCCTGTGACAGTAAAATATTTCTAATAGTCCTCATTCCTGTTGTAGCAAAAACCCTTCAGGTTTTTTTTCCTTTTCCTCTCTTCCTCTGTTTGTATGAGGGTGAGCGGGAATAAAGTGAGAGTGGTTGTGGGTGAATCTCTGACATCCACCCAAACTACGACATTGTGGTTGCTTTTGTTCCTTCCATACAATTTGCAAAATTGAATAAGTGACACATGTGGTTCAAGCTCATACTCTGATGTATATTAGGGTCTGCTGCATGTCATCAGCAGTAACTGAAAGGCATCTATACTTTCCTCGATCCTCTTGAGGCTGCCTCTACCACCAGCTAATGCAGATAAAATTGAGAACTCTTGCCTTATCTCTTGAAGACTTAAAAATGTGCAAAAAACCATTTTGGTCATTTCATGGGCATGTTTTATTACAGGGTCAGTACTCATGGATGAGGAAGACATTGGTGCTTTCCAGTTCCCTCCACTTAACAAAAGTTAAAATAAATGTACCGCTAAATTTTACACAGCAAAATTTCAGACAGTAAAATTTTATTAATAACACCCAGAATAGTCAATACAGTTCTAAATGTTTGGAAAAACATATGTATAGGTGACTGAAAAGCTATACTTAGTCTACTTAAAATAGGGTAATACATATTTAAGGTCTTCTCTTGTCTGTGTAATATGACAGATTAACAGTTAATTTCTCCTTCTACATCACTAGTTTATCCTTTGAAACTCTTAAGTAATTTTATTCTTTCTCCCTAAGAGGCAGTCTGATCACCTGCATTACTAGCTTGAAGTAATTTCCCTTGAATAGCTACATGAAATCTTTTCATTTCATTAGAAGTCATCCCCTGCACTTTAATAGCTAGTGAACTATTATTTGCATCAATGAAGTTTAGGGTTCTAGTTCACTCTTTAGTGCCTCTTTATCAAGTTTTAATCAGAAAATGATCTTTTTATGTTAAACTGTGTATTAAATGGAAAGCTAATATAAAAACAGTTTCTAATTGTATGTATGTTACTAGAGTTCTTGACTGAGGTGAGTTGACAGCAATCAGCCACTTAGAGTTACAGCAGACCTAACGGTCAGCTCACAACCTCATGCTCTTACATAGGTATGACTACATTATCTCACTAAAAATTATTCTGCTAAATATGTTTTAATAATACACTAGGAGTATTACCAACTCCTCTCCCCCCAAAAAGACAAAAACAAACAAAAAAACAAACAACAAAGAAACACCCAGCAAAATCTAGTTAGAGAAATGTTTTACTCCTTTCCATAAAAAACAGAAGTTGCATCAGAATAGAGACAATTTTTTGGATTTAATTCCAAAAATGTAATCTATATGCCAAGTATCTGCTGTGCCGTAAGAAGAGGGCAGCTTCACTGGCCTGTGCTAAGCCTCCTGCTCCAATTCCTCGCTAGTCAAGAACTGAAATGTAGATCTTACTGCTAGTCTGCTGAGTTATCACAAAGACCTGGTGATACTCTAGAACAAGTATATTTCTGCCACCTGTCTCGTTGTGTACAGAGAGGTATAAAATCAAGACCTTCATCCATTTTGAATACAGGAAGAAAAAAACTTAAAACCATTCATGTGTTTGGGAGGACCATTGAAGAAATAGCCTTCAATATCCAGTGTATACAAGTATGAGTAATATGAACAAACATAGTAAAGTATTGACGTTGTGAGAAAGTTATATGCCTGTAATGTCACTGGTTACAACTGCAATATCATCTTTTGACTTTCCAGACAACCGTTCTTTCTGTAATGCAGTAATATTGTTTTTTAATATAGAGACTGTATTTCTATGATGAAGTTATGAAGTCCATTTAAGAAGCAGATGTTCACTTCCATGCACGTATCTGCAGGACCCATAAAGACAAGAAGAAGCATTATGAGTCATATTTCAAATCTAGTACCTTCAAAATGAAGGAAATTGAAGAAACTATTGAGGTGAAGAAAGAACTCAAAAAAAAAAAAAATCCAAGTCAACAAGAGCAGATGAGTACCAGCAGTATCAGGCACCATTATAAAAGGTTCTTTTCTACTGAATTTAGAAGCAGGGAAAAATACTAAATATAGGTTTCACTCATATTCTTCTTTCAGAGAATTCTTTTTCCCTGATTTTAGTCATAAGAAGGATAAAAATTCTGTGTATCTCTACTATGTCTTTCATGTGTGTGTGTGTGTGTGTGTGTGTGTGTGCATGTGTGTGTGTGTGTACTTCTGTCCAGTACTTTTCTTATTACAATGAATATACCATATTATATAGATTTATGAGGACTAGAGGAAGAGCACATAATTATTTATGTTGCACAAGTGAAATAAACATTTGCCTTAATTTCTTTCCTACAAGTTAAAAAAAAATAATATTTTTTTCCTTCCCTTCAATGGCTTAACTTCCTAGAAGTCCCACCCTTTCATATTGTTTATCTTTTCTTCTTCATATTTTTGTTCTCTGCCTTACATGTAACATCTAATGCTGACATTCATTTAGAGTCAGTACTACACTAGGTCTTTCCTTCACAAATAGTGCTGAGAACTGTATTCTAACAAGATAAAGTATTTCCTTTGCAGCAATCCGTTAACTTCTTACAAAGGACATGAAAAGCTGCATACACTAATGAATGTCACTGAAGAGATAAAAAGGAAATGCACCTTTTTCTTCCAAATCAGAACATACATGTAACTTTGTCATCTCAAGGCCACAAATCAAGTTTCTGTCAGAGATATAAAAAAGGCAGTTGTTTCAAAATGAAAATTGGCAGGAAAATCAGACGTTCTACAAAAGTGACCTCTAAGAATTGTCATCAGGACACCTGCATGACAATGAATGTGCAAATGAAGTGGTATCATAGAGTGTCAGAGAAAGTTTTGTGTGTCAAACCTTCCAATCATAGAATCATAGAATAATTTCAGTTGGAAAAGAAGACTAAGATCTTTGAGTCCAATCATTAACCTGGCACTACCAAGTTTACCACTAATCTGTGTCTGATATGACCCTAAGTGCCACAAGTACACATCTTTTAAATACCTCCAAGGCAGCTGATCCAAATACTTCTCTGGGCAGCCAATTCCAACGACTAGTAAGCCCTTCTGGAAATACCTTTTTTCCTGGTATCTGTAAGACACACTTGCTCTGATCTATGAGCTCATTGAAGGGCTTTTACTTTAAAAATATATAAAGCACCAAAAATTCACACACCAATTTTATTAAAATAACCTTCGGTTCTTTCAATATCTTAAGAGAGAGCGCAAAGGAGACAATGCTGCACATATTCCTCAGGAGGTCAAAAACAACATGCTTTTACTGGCAAGCTTTAGAAAATAAGGGAACTTGGCAAAAATTTAAATGGCAACATACAACCAAAATAAAGCATTCACAGAATCACAGAATCACAGAATATTATGAGTTGGAAGGGACCCACAAGGATCATCTAGTCCAACTCACCGCCTAACACCCGTACATTCCACAAAGCCTTCACTTAACACACGCTAACCCATATAACTTAACAAAATCCAACCCATCCAAGTTTTAAGTTACCCAAAATATTAAAAAGGGAGATTAGGAGAAGAAATGAAAAAAAAAAAATAAAAAAAATAGAGAGACTTATAGATAACACCCAGAGTCCAGTGCAAGTCCAACTTCCATGTGTCCAAATGACACAGCTCAAACAAAATTGAGAGCAACAGTTGCTGATTTTATTTCTTTTGCCCCCTTGTAGCCACACTGCCCAGCCTCTAGTGTGCCAGGCAGTTTGAGTCTGCAGGGATGTGGCATAGGCCATGCTCCGTGTCTGCCAGTGACTCACAGGTGCTTTGGGGCTGCCCTAGAGACTCCAATGAGGTGGAGAGGGACAGAGCACCAACTAACCTTTGAGAAATTTGGTCTGTCCCCACCTGGCCACACACACATTTCAAGGCAATAATTAATATAAAAATCCAGTGTCTCACAGTATCTCTTTTCAAAGACTGTTCAGAGTGATAAGCTGTGTTCCATGTATCAGAGTATCACAGTATCACAATATTTGCAAGGTTAGAAGAGACCTTGGAGATCATCGAGTCCAAACTGTAACCCAACAAAAACCCATTGGCTAAACCATGGCACTAATTGCCTCATCCAGCCTACTCTTAAACACCTCAAGGAATGGTGACACCACCACATCCCTGGGCAGTCCATTCCAATGAGTGATCACTCCCTCTGTGAAAAACCTCTTCCTTACATTCAGTCTAAACCTTCCCTGGCGTAGCTTAAGGCCATATCCTCTCATTCTGGTGTTGTCAGCCTGAAAGAAGAGGTCCTCACCCACCTGGCGGCAACCTCCCTGCAGGTAGTTGTAAACAGCAATGAGGTCGCCTCTGAGCCTTCTCTTCTGAACAACCCCAACTCCTGTAGCTGCTCCCCATATGGCTTGTCCTCCAGTCCCTTCACTATTCTTGTCACCCTTCTCTGGACCCTCTCAAGCGGCTCAACATCCTTCTTAAACTGGGGAGACCAGAACTGTTAAATAATTTTTTTCCTCAAGTAAATAATATGTCATGTGTCACTGAAAACATTTTGTTTTAAGTTGTTTTGGTGTCTTAAATTTTCAGATAAACCTGTGCTATCTTTCTGATTCTTTATTCTTGAGGGGAGTGAAAACAAGGAATCCCTTTTTTGATATGGAGAACATACAAAAACATAGATGATAGAGTGGTTCCATTAAGCCAAAAATCTACATCTATATCAAATATTTCCTAGAGTTCTTACTATCATCCAGAAACTGAGAACATCATATTGTATGCTGTTATTCCTACTGATGCCCTGATCTCCTAAAACTCTCTTAGGAAAGCCTGTGGTGATTCAGACTCTAAGATTCTCAACTTGATACCATCAACTCTGCCATTATCTATTTTAAAATGCTCAAAACTATTGTCAGAATGGGATAATGAGAACTGCACTTTGATAACATAATGCTCTGATAACATAATGCTCTGCAGAGGTGTAACTGTGAAAAGAGGTGAAATATTTTTCTAGGATTGACTGCTTAAAGTTAGTGAGAAATTACTTGCACTTAAAATATCCACCCAACGGATAGGCCATTGTTTGATGAATGTCTAGCACAGAGAGAGACACAGCAGCTGAATTTAACACATAAATCTTTTGTAGTAGAAGCACAGGACATGGGGAAGTGACACTCACCTTTACAAGGAAGCTACATTTTCACAGATATTTCAGTTCTGGCTTTTTTTCTCTTGTATGTTATTGAATAATGAATAAGACAGTGAGAGATAATTTCATCCTCAGAGAAGAGAAGCAGCACAGTGAACAGTAAAATCTGTGAATCTAGGAACAGCACATCGCTACATAAAGATTTTTTTAAAATACATTTTGAAAAAACAGCATGATACTGGAATTAGATATTTGCAGGAAGGGAGGCTGTGATTCTTACCAATGCTAAGACCTGATTTTTTTGGTTGAATTGCAATGTTACCACCTCTTCTCCACACTTTGTTTTGTCAGGGAGTGTCTCAGTCTTTCCATGTCTAGAACTGTGAGAAGACGAAGCAGGTGTTCTATCAATTCTGACAGTTGCACAAATGCTTACCAGTGACTATCTTTACCAGATGTAAGATAAAGATATTGGAACTTGTTGTGGGCCCTATTCCTTCTCTACAAAATACTTAATTTGGTTTGGTAGTAACCATACCTGTATGATATCACAAATCAGGGTCCTTCATTCAGATACTGGCTGGGAAATAAAAAGGAGTGGAACATATTTTCCAGTCATTTTCTAAGGGCAGACTTACCTCTGTTTCTATAGGATGAGAGAAAGGCTTCAGAATGTTATTCAGCTCACCCAATCATTTTGATTGGGATTGAAATAAAATGTATTTGATCTCTTGAAGATTCAAATTGACATGAAATGTGGAATTAAAGGAGGATGTTTCTAGGGAACCATTCATCTGTAGTTCACATGGAGAATATCTTTGGAATGGGGATAATTTTTCCTGTTATTGTCCACTATCCCTATGTCTTAAGATTCATAGCACGTTTCCATGGATCACTACAATCTAAAAAGTATTCACAGTCCATATCTGGAAAGAATGAGATAGAAAGCACCTGAAAATATAGTGAGACAGAATCAATAACACCTTCATATTCCTCCCTAACAGAGAACTAAAGACTGACGTTATTACTGAGGTCCTGACTCTGAGGAAAAACAATCAAATCTCACATTTTAGAGGTCCAAGTAATTTTTTTCAAAAGGTTGGGAAAAAAACCGTTTCCTCCAGAGAATCTTCACTGAGCAGGTGAAATGGGAAGAGGTTTTTCACTTTCTCTTGAACTACCAAATGGCCATCTACATGTAGAAGCAGACCACGAGGAAGGTAGAACCATTGTTCCGGATGAAAGTTCACAGGTTCACAGGTTATTCTGAGTCGGAAGGTACCCACAGGATCAGCTAGTCCAACTCCCAAGCAAACGCCCACCCAGGGATCGAACTCACAAGTATGGAACCATGGGCACCATGCTCCGTCTGTCCAAGCCTCCCATCATCTAGGCCATGTCACTAAGCTCCTCATCCAGTCTTTTCTTAAATGCCTCCAGGGATGGAGACTCCACCACCTCCCTGGGCAGACCATTCCAATGAGAGATCACTCTCTCTGTGAAAAAATTCTTCCTAACATCCAGCCTAAACCATCCCTGGCATAGTTTATGGTTATGTCCTCTTGGTCTGGTGTCATCAGCCTGAGAGAAGACATTCATACCCACCTGACTGCAACCTCCCCTCAGGTAGTTGNCCACCTGGGCACACTGCTGGCTCATATTGAGTTCTCTGTCAATCATTACTCCTAAATCCCTCTCCATTTCACCACTCTCCAGCCTCTCATCCCCCAGTCGATAGTGATGCATGGGGTTGTTATGGCCGAAGTGAAGAACCCGGCACTTAGTCTTATTAGACCTCATACTGTTGGAGCCTGCCCATCTCTCCAGCCTGTCAAGGTCCCTCTGGAGGGCCTTCCTACCCTCCGGCAGTTCAACATTTGCCCCCAGCTTGGTATCATCTGCAAACTTGCTAATGGTAATTAGCAGTATTACATCTTTAAAGAAGCATGAGAAAAGGTATCAAAGGCATCAGATGTACGGCCGTGTTCTGAGACCTCCTCAGGGACAAGGATAAGTGAGTTGGCTTGTGGAGAGAAGCTGATGTATCCTGAACCTTGGACCATAGTCCTAAGGAAGTTTCCATGATCAGACATGACGTATTTAAGGTTCTCAGAAGTAATTCTATCAGCAGATGTTTGCTGAGTTCCAATAAAAACTCAAATATCAACAGATTCTGAAAGATTACAAATAAATAATGTACATCACCTTAAACATTTTATTCAAAATAATGAATAAGCCCTGGCATAAATGTTCGTATATGTCATTTGCACATGCATTTCTTAAACAGTGATGGGTTCTTTATTTAAAATTGTAAGCAGTCCAATAGGAACTGATTTTTTTTTTTATAATTTTTATTCTTTCTTCAGAAAGAAATTTCTCAAGATATTCAAACAGTGACCTATACAAGTGATTTTTTTCCATGGAGAGAGAAAGAGAGAACCACAATGATTTTTATTTTCCTGAAAATGATTTTTATTCAATTGGTTTTGGTTTGCTGTCTGCTTATATTTTCCTTGTTTATACAACAAAAAAGCATTAGTCATTCTCTTATCCAGTGGTAACTTTACCTTTGACTAAAGTATGTTTGAGTTCTTTCTCTTCATAGGAGTATATTTTTTTCCAAGACAGAAGATCAGTCTTTTTCTTTGTCTCTCTAGTAATCACCCTCTGAGCTAATAAGCTAATTTTGTATGTGAGCCCAAATTATTCATACCCATAGGAATTTGAATTTCCTGCACATTTACAGAATATATATGCTCATACTTCTGGCATTTATTGAATATCTAGGGGGAGTTTCCCTTACTGAACATCCACCTGTCTCTTATATTTCTCTCATCTTTTTTTTTTTTTAATTGTTATGTACTAGCTCAACTAAAAATGCCATGAAAATGTAGCAATTATCCTATTTTCATCAAATGACAGATGTTCCAAATGCTCATCCCTCTCATATGGGTTGGATCTGGGAAAATACATCTATTGCAATGTAACTGCAGTTAAGCATTGAAGATGCGGTATAATTTTGGAAGGAAAAAATGTCTTGCTTCAATTTTTATACTTTCCTTTTAGTACAAATTTGTTTTTGTTTTGGGGTTTTTTTGAAGGACTTGTTTTATCACTATAAACAGGATTTTCAGTTGGAACTTCTAGGTCTTATTCATTTTGTTCTTCAGATTAGATACTTGAAACAGAAGCTTTGTCCATCTTTCCAGGAAAATTTTTTTACAGTGTTCAAGGTAAACAGGAGTGCCTATAAAGGTAAACAGTAGTGCCTATAATTCCTGAGAAATGAGATACTTGCTTATTTTCTGTGGTTCCACACTAATAGACTAGTGTCATTACTCCAACACATGTCACAGCAAGCAAGGAGGAAATCATTCTAGCTCAAAGACAGTCTTCCACCTTGGCACAGAGAATTATGCCTCAGGGAGAGGCAGATTCCTCTATAGATCTGATGGCCTCCATGTGGTCTTTCCTAGTAGAACAAAACCACTCATTTAGGATGATCACTTGTTAATTTTGTAATGGGAACATAGTCCTGCAACAGTTTATCGCCGTGGTCTGTAAGGATAAAAGAAAAATCTCACTTTCGGATTGGAAAAAATAGCATATGAAGTAGCTCTTACTACAGGGAACAATATCATAGGATAAAGCCACACAATTACAACAGGATTGTCATTTGGGTAATAGTACATGTCGAAGTAGGTATACATATGTTGCTCAGAGAGAATTTCATTCAATGTACTTAATCTTCTGCTGCACATTTTTTTCCAATGGAATATTCTTAAAGGAAAGGATCTATGTTGGAGCTCACTAAAAGTANTCTGTGAATTACAACAGGATTGTCATTTGGGTAATAGTACATGTCGAAGTAGGTATACATATGTTGCTCAGAGAGAATTTCATTCAATGTACTTAATCTTCTGCTGCACATTTTTTTCCAATGGAATATTCTTAAAGGAAAGGATCTATGTTGGAGCTCACTAAAAGTATTTAAGGGCTTCATTATTTTACACAGTCAATACCATGATTTATCGCATCACCATCTATTGGAGAAGCTATGAGATATGGCACAAGCATCAGGCAATTTCAGGAGACTGTCAAAGATAGCTGATGATGATTAAATAGCTGATGAATCGCTGATAGCTGGATTAACTAGGGAGATGTCCCTAGCTGGACTCATCATTCATAAACGAAGAAAAATGGATGGATATCATAAAGATCACAGGTTTCACAGGTTTCACAGGTTATTCTGAGTTGGAAGGGACCCACAGGATCATCTTGTCCAAATCCCAGACCCACAAAGATGGAACCACAGGCACCACGCTCCATCCATCCAAGCCTCCCACCATCCAGACCATGTCACTGAGCTCCTCATCCGGTGTTCCCTTAAACACCTCCAGGGATGGTGACTCCACCACCTCCCTGGGCAGACCATTCCAATGAGAGATCACTCTGTCTGTGAAGAAACTCTTCCTAAGATCCAGCCTAAACCTCCCCTGGCATAGTTTATGGTTATGTCCTCTCATTCTGGTGTTGTCAGTCTGAGAGAAGAGATTTAAACCCTCCGACCACAACCTCCCCTCAGGTAGTTGTAAACAGCAATTAGGTCGCCTCTGAGCATCCTCTTCTCCAGCCTGAACAATCCCAGCTCCTGTAGTCACTCCCCAAAAGGCTTGCCCTCCAGTCNCAATGACAGTCTTGACAGCAGTAACTATGAGATAGCAAAATTTAACAATTTGAGACAAATATGTGTGAAAAAAATTGTGTCATACCCTTGGACTTCAGGGAACTAGGTTTGGGTTTTTTCAGGGATTTACCTGGGGAAAAGAACAGGAGAAGTCTTGCAGGCTAATGGAGCCAGGAGACATGATCTCCTCAAAACACAGTAACAGATCATACTACTAAGGTGAGACTGCTCTACCTCTTCTTTGAAAGATCCTGGTTACTGTTGGGATTTTATGACGACAGAAACCAACTTTTGCACCTATCTTCAAGAGGAAAAGTTCAGAGTAACTGGGGAATGGTGGATTGGTCTGCCTTGCCTTGGTTCCCCAGGAAATTGTGGTGCAAATTATCCTGGAAGCCATTTCCAAGCACATAACTGATAAGGAAGTGAATGCAACAGACAGCATAGATATATCTAGGGCAAGACCTTGACCAAGCTGAATGTCTTCTAAAATAAGACAACTGGTAGTATGGATAAAGGGATTCTGGCAAACTTTAAGAAGTTATATGGATAAAATGGATGCTGGCAAACTTTAGGAAGGTTTTTCACACAATCTCTTACACTGTCTTTACTACCAGATTGGTAAAACGCTAAGTGGAAAGTTGAGCTATGAGGATAATTGGCTCAAGTGGTAGGCTTAAAAATTTGACCAACAGTTTGAAGATCAACATGCATGGTGTTCATCAAGTGTTGATGCTGGGACTATTTTTGTTTGACATCTATATTAATGCTTTGATACAAAAGAGTACAACCTCAATAAATATGAAGGTAAATCCACATTGAGGGCAAGGTCCCTTCCAACTCGGAGGAACTTGTGAACTTGTGAATGATATGCTGTCTAACTAAGGGCTGTTATACATAAAGCCCTTAGAAACTGAGGGTTGATTGTAAGTAACACAGTCTAACAAACCTGCCATACCACATGAGAATATTTCATTCACAAAGATATTTTTAGTTTCAGTAATTATCAATTTGATTTTTCTTCAGCATGACCAAAATAAAATTCTGAAAATTACTGTTCTTTATGTCTTTATGATAATTTTCCTCATAGAGATAAATTTTCTTCATAAAGAACCCACTTTATTTCTGTACGATATAGATTATGTGGTCTGCTAATGCTTTCAGTAATAATTTTGAAGCAATTGTATCATTTCTACCACATTTACCACAAAAGTAGAGGTCTCACAGCTATTAAGTTCTAAGAAATTTCATGAAAATAGAAAGGAGAATAGAAATTTTATTGCCTTACCACATGAAAAAAAAGTTCCGTTTCAGCTCAGCGGTGTTGCCAAGGACATGGAAGATAAAAGTTTTCCTGAAAAAGAGTTAAAGGAAAAAAGCTGAGGTGCTTGTAGGCAAGGTTGGAGATGAAGTAAGTAGTAGCAGTTATAAAAACAGGTAGAAAGTGTGTGAAATAAATTCATATGAATTTTTCCTTAATAAGTTGTGTTTCTCATATAATATCTTGGAGTTTGAAAACTTTTAGCACAAAATGAGGATAAGAAGCCTAAGCTTACAGAATATACAAGTCATTGACATATCAGAAACAAAGTATTCTTTTTTGACCACAAACAAAAAATGCAAAACCACTGCCATAAATCTGAGAATGTATCCAGATCCTTACCCAGCGTAATGAAACAGAACAAATTTGTAATATATGATAACTGAAGGATCCCAACAGTGGAAAATTTGTTGGATGATATTACTATAGGGTCTCAGTATGATAAAATTATGAGATATTAATATGTATATAAAAATATGAGAAATTAAAATGGCAATATTTCTAAAACCAAAATGGCAGTAGCTTTGGGAAATTATGACTGACCTTTGGATGAGCCAATATCACCTCTGCCAATCTGTTCTAACGGAAATCTTCATGAGGGAAAGATATTTGACTTAATTATGTTTTTTCTCCTCTAAAGAGAGTGAAATGATAATCTATGAAAGAAGGTATGATACATATTTGATATCTAGTATTCTAGATCTCATAAGATGTTGCTCTTAAAAATAAAAGCCACCAAAAAAAATCCCCAAACATGGTCAGTCTGAAAGCAATTATTGTTTTTCCAGCACAAAATAGCATAGGTTTTTTTTCATCCTTGACATGCCTTGTTTTCTTTTGCATATTTCAGTTCTTTATTCTGAGTAGATCAATTTTTCCTCATTATGGCCTGATAGATATGACCTAGCAGCTATGATAATGTATTGCAATTGTTAGATATCTTTTCTGATGAAATAAAAGGACAGCTTGATTCAAGAAAACTATGCAAGTTTTTAAACTGCCAATTCTCTTATCATTCTTCCACGCGAATTTAATTATTGTATATGAGGAGATTCATCCCCTTTTTTTCAACTATTTCTGTAGGCAATTTCAGGGTTAAAGCTGCATCTGCAACCTAATTGTGGCAAATACCTGTCCCTGCCATGCACCTTTAATGAAGCATGTTTATTATTCCATGTTAGAAACACAACAGCTATCAGGATGGGAGCAGCAGATGTTTTCAGAAAGGCCTAGGGACCAGTAAAATGAGCAAGATAGAATTAGGGACTTTGAAGGAGGAACCCAGAATGGAGATCCTCAATTTCTGAAAATTTTGTCTCAAAGTAAATACCAAGACCATTCTTAATTTAATACTACAAGATGAACCTCTGCCCCTGTCCCAAGATATTTAATACCATCTTAGGTGATGAAGTCATCTCAACTTGTGATAAGAAAATATTTGCAATGAATGAACAGATAAGAATATAATCTAAGATAATGCTTGATTAATTTTTTTTCAGCTTCCTTCATCTCAAAACTCAACTTTTGCTCTTTGAATTAGTTCTCAAAACTAATGTTTGAGGCAGTCTGTGTGAAAGAGCAAGATTTATATTCAGATGATGGAATAGACTACAAGATTAACTTTGAAGCTGATTTGAAGAAAATCAGTCAGGACTCAAGGTAATTGTTTGCCGCTATAGAAAAGTTTATTTTTGGCCTAAAAGCCAAGGGAAAGGGCCAGCAGTGCCCTCTGCCAATGCCAGGTGCCAAAAAAGGCCTGCCCCCAGTTGTCACTCCTTCTTAACCCCTTGCTTCATCCATATGCAAATTGCCTAATGAATATTCATTTTTACAGCATTATGTCACTTGCTATGAGTTCTTCAACCAATCAGCTCCAATGTTTTACATTCTTTTCCCCTTGTTTTGGTTAATGTTCCCGTTTGTTTGCCTTCACAGCCTGCAGGACACCCTTAATTCAACCTTAACTCTCAGGCCTTCTGAATGACCCTAAAGTTTACTAATCCTTCTAAAATTCACTAGAAATTCACTAAATATTCACTAATTCACCAAAATCCCTAACTCTCTATGCCCTTACCTAACACACTAAATTTGTCGTTTTCTGATTCTTCCAATCAAAGCTACTCTTCACTCAACTGGTCTAGAGTTATCAATGTGTAAACTATAAGGGGAAATTCCCTAATATCAGTAAATCTTAGAAGCATACTTGTCATGTTCTCAAACATTCCTTAGCAAGCTCATCAGGAATATTTCTGTACTGAATTCAAGCCCCTGATTCTGCATTAGGAAATCCACGCTGGTGCAGTTTACTTATTGTTCCTACCCAGTGAACCTGCTCTGATATATTTTAAGCATGCTTACCTAAGGCTTTTAGTATTAAGTCTCTCAGAAGAACATCAGAGCAGATTACCTTAAAGGTGCAGTAAACGCTCAGTACTTCTTTAAATCTCGCAGCGTCAGTACATCATGATTTTTTCCCCCACAAAGATGTCTTCATTCCTAACAGCATTTCCCCCTCTGTGCATGCTCAATATGCCTCTGCCACCCTGCAGGGTAGGACCAGCGCGTGCTGGGGGGCAGGGCTGACAGGTCCCACAGGGCAGGGTGGCTCACTTGAGCACCACCTAGATTCCCTTCCTTATGAGTGTTGTAAAGATCACACGGTGTCAACACTTCATGACAGCTGCTTGCTGCAGGGCCATGGTGTGTCTCTTTCCACTGGGCATGGGCCCACAGGAGCTGCCACTGCTGCCCATCCCCAGGTCCAGCTCTGGCTGCACATAGCCCAGGGCAGCAAGTGGCAATCTCCGAGGCCGATAACATGGGGATGGATCTTGGCCCCCTGGCCCCGCTGATAGCAGCGGTGGCAGCCCACGGCAAAGCCCTGCCCCCCCTCTTGCTGCGGTGAGGTGGCTGCAGGCCATTCCTTGCAGCGCGAGGGATCGGGAGGGAGGGGGGCTATGAGCAGTGGCTGTATCTTCTCTCTTCCCCCTCTAATCAGGGATTGCCATTGCCACCACCTGCAGGGGGTCCGGGGCTGCCATAGGCCACAGCAAGGGGGCCCAGGGCTGCTGCTTGCAGTGGGAGGCAGGCAGGAAGAGTATCAGGACTCCAAGCGGCGGCTGTACCTGCTCTCTCCTCCCACCTCCCATCAGGGGCTGCCGCTGCTGTCTCCTGTGGGGGGGTCCGGCGGGGGACATGGGCCACAGTAAGGGGGCTCAGGGCTTATGTTCAGGGTGGGAGGCAGAGGGGAGGATGGGAGGGCTCCATGCAGCAGCGGCTCATACAGTCCACCCAGCTCAGCTTCTCCAGTGCAGCTGCCTGGGAGAACCAGGATGGGGGTGGGTGGCTGTAACAGGGAGTGTCTGGTCCCTGTATCAGGGGAGATCCTAAGAGGAGGTGACTCTAAGTCATTGAAGCCCATGATGGATGCTTCTGTGGATACCCTCCTTTCCACCCCAAACAAAAGTAGGCTGCAAGCTTCCTGTGTTCTACCCAGAGGGACACACAGCCCCGCAGTGGGTTGTCAGCCCATCACAGCCATGGTTCAGCACAGCCCCATGCTGTGTTGGAAGGCTGCCACATCTGTGCAGTGGTTCAGCACACCTCCATGGTGGGGCAGAAACCCAGTGCAGCCACGTCCACAGATGTAGCAGAAGCCTGGGGCTCCCTGCAGCAGTGGTGCAGCTGCAGGGAACCCCTCCCCAATTCCTGGGGACTCCATGGGCAGGGACGGGGCATTCGATTCCTCGTGCTGGCAGAGGATGCAGAACGGTGCCAGGAATGCCCCTCAGCACTCTGGGGATGGGATGGTAGGGGTGACAGGCTTGGCTCATTTGCATATCCATGGGCTGTCTATCTTCACTGGGCTTTGGAAGACCAAAAGCCCCATGACATTTGAGGGTTCACTCTAGTAGCAATATAACAATAACAATGTAACAACAACAGAGTAACTGTGCGATGTAGCCTAGGATTAACATTTATAGGAATTAAGAATTCTTAGGGTAGAAGGCAGCAGGTGCTCCCTGGATGGAATGAGGTCAATATGCCCCCAGTAAAAAGATCATCGTCTGTTTAGAGGGATGTAATAGAACATGAATTGAAGACTACACAGCTAATACCACCAGGAAGAGGAACTACCTGAAGGGTAAATATTTTCTCTGAGGCTGCCAGCACCAGAAAAAGAGGACATGGCCTTAAACTGCACCAGGGGAGGTTTAGACTGGATGTTAAGAAGAGCTTTTTCACAGAGAGTGACCTCTCAGTGGAATAGTCTGCCCAGGGACCTGGTGGAGTCACCATCCCTGGAGGTGTTTAAGAAAAGACTGGATGAGGAACTCAGTGACATGATCTAGACAATGGGAGGCTCAGATGGACAGAGCATGGTGCCCATGTGTCGTGGTTTGACCCTGGCTGGATGAGAGAGATTCAACCACAACCTCTCCCAGAGGAAAATACTAGAAAGAAACTTATCACAGGCAAAACGAGGCAAACTACAAGTGAGGAATATAAAGGGTCCATTCCACGAGCAGCAGCGAGATGCCTGGAAGAACATTCCTACCCTTTCTCTGGCCAGTCTGGTCATGCCTTCACAGCTTTCATCTTCTCCACATAGGGCCTGCTCTGGCAATCTATAACTTGTTACTACCTTTTCTTTTTCTTTCTCAAATATATTGTTCACAAAGATTTCTCTGTCTCCTTCTGCTCATGACCTTGATCTCCATAGCAGCGACAGAGGCCCAGGCAGAAGCTATTAACCCCCTCGCTGCCAGAGGAAAAACAAAAAACCATGACACCATGTCTCTGGGGTTTTGGGTTCGATCCCTGTGTGGGCGTTCGCTGGGGAGTTGGACCAGATGATCCTTGTGGCTCCCTTCCAACTCAGAATATCCTGTGAACCTGTGAACATTGTGATATTTATGAGTTCTTGAGTACCTGTTCGCCAAAGGAGGTAGATCAAGGATTCTGTTGCTGAGCCAACAACAATGTTGAATCCCCTCCTCAGGTGCCAAGCCATGATGCTCCGCTCCCCAGTAGGTATGGCAAGAATACTTTAAACCAATCAGAAATTAAAGATATGTCCTAGGGTGGTGTGTATATATTCCATATATTTGTGTTTTGGCTTCAGTTTATGAGGCATTTTGTTGTGGATACTGGTCCTTAGCAACACCAAGGTTATTTTCTCTTTCTATCCAGAAGATGAGAAAAAAATTTCAAAAACTGAGAAGCGACAGTTGAAGAAAAAATATTTTTTTGGGGGTAGCTCACACAGCGGCAGCAGAGGCAGGAAGCTGGTTGGAGCTCTCTGGCAGCCATGGTTGTGTGGAGCTGGAGAGGGCCTGTTCTGGTGGGGTTTTCTCCAGCTTTTGGGAGAACCCCATTTTTTTTCTTTTTTCTTCTCTTTTTCCTTTTTTCTTTTTCCTTGGACATATTTCTTGTTCCACTCCAGCCACTAGAAGAGGGAGAGAGGGCCTGCAATTACCTTCCCCTTTCCCCGGGGGTTCTTCCTCATCATCTCTTGGTTTCNTCTTAAACACCTCCAGGGATGGTGACTCCACCACCTCCCTGGGCAGCCCATTCCAATATGCAATTACTCTCTCTGTGAAAAACCGCTTCCTAACGTTAAGATTGAACCTCCCCTGGCGTAGCTTGAGGCCGTGCCCTCTCGTTCTGGTGTCGTCTTGTCTGCTTACTAAAGTAAATAGTTTGTACTTTTCACCCTTTCCTTGTATTTTTTTGAACCTGGTGATGGGGAGGGGTGGTTTATTTTGTTTTTTCTTTGGCTCAGCCCCAATTTGCCTCAAACATCATCAAGGTATTTATGACTAAAGGCACCCAAGCTCCACCCAGACATACAGAAATTGTATAAAAACAAGCTGGGGATAGGGGGAAAATTGGAGAGGAACTCCATGGAGATTCTTGGGTCAGTCAACAGGTTGAACCTATCTTCTCGCTCCATAGGGACACCTGTTCGGTAAGAATTATAATCTATGTGCATTAACAATTTCTAATAGTATTAGATAGAGCTTGTTTATAGTGTTGTAGATTGCTTTAAACATATTTTTGCAGCTAGACCCTATCACTGACAACCCACAGACCTGATTAATCTGTCACAATTTGTTTAACAATGTTATTCTGTACACTGTTATATTGTAATTTTGAGGTACTAGCTGTTGCCGGTGACAGATAACACTTTGTCAGGGCCCTCTGAGGGGGTCCCCATGCTGTTGACCTTGGGCCATTACAAGGGCAGCTGGGTCACTCATGATCTTGTAAATCTGTTGTTGAAGGGACTCCTTACAGAAAGGTGATAGACTGGTAAGGCACAAAGGGTCTAGACTACCCTGGTGTATTGACAGATAAATAAACCACCAAAGGTCAAGAAAATCTCCCATCTCAAAGGGTTGGGCAAACTTGCCATGCTCCTCTCCCCTCTTCACATGACAGTAACATTAAAGGCCATCTTAACCAGAAGAAAATAACAAGGAAAAGATATCCTTGACAAAACCCCAAACTAAACCTGATATTTACTGAATAAAATACGTAGTAAAGTGTGCTTGTGATTCTGTCTTTCTTTATTTCCAACAGACCATGGCAACCCCAGTATCCTGTAGAGGGATGTGTTGTCACTACAGTAAATGTTCTAATTTTATGTGTCCTGAACACTCTCTTAGCAGATTGCATATAGTTAAGTGCCAGATAAGAGTCAAGGATTAATGTGGACAGCTCACATGATCTATTCTACAATGAGATATTGAAATCATGCACGTGGGGTAAGTACCATGAACATAACTACCTCTATAAGACAAAGAAAAATGAATGGATGCAAACTTTTGCAATTCATTCAGCCTGTGGGAAGCACTCACTTCTAGTACAGACAGAACTTATTTCTTTGCTGTATTTTTAGGGGGGTTTTGGGCTGAGATATTTAATATTGTTTCTTCATGAAATATTTTATAACACATGGAACATAGATTTTCTCACCTTGATGTGTCTAGATGCAGAAATTACCAGATGACACGATAACATAGAAGGAAACACTTTCTCTAGGGAGATAATACCAAATGTCTTTCTAACAATGTTTCACATCAAGGTAATTATTGCAGCGTAAATAAATCATGGTTATATTTCCAGAAAGGAAGCTGCGATGAAGCAGTAAAATCCAATACCGGTTTGAAATCTTACGAATGAGGCCCATTAGGGAGTGTCAGATGAACAAGCCCTCACCCAGAATTATATGACCTCTAGGGAATTTTAGTGGTAATCTTGAGTGCTAAATATTATTTTCCAATCTCTTGTAAAGATAACTGAATTAGTAGAACAAAACTGTGACATCTTAACCAGGTATGCCAAGAACAAATGATAAAAAGATAAATTGGTATCTACAGTAATACTGGCAAATGAGAAATAAATGCCTCCAAATCACATGCCTGACTTTCCGCGTCTCCATTAAGTTGCAGATTATAATTAGTCTAAAATGCATTTTGATGCATTAACACATTTGTATGACTTTGCAAGTAGATTATAAGAGACTGAGTCCCACGGAAAATATTTCCTCTGTTTAATGTTGCAATGACAGAAATGTAGTTGCTGTAACTGCAACATGGTGGGAAGAAGCACACGATTGGAGAGCCAGATTGGAAGGCTACACACTCTTTAGAAGGGATAGGAGAGTACGTAGAAGTGGGGGGGTGCCCCTATATATTAAAGCAACCTTAGATACCATAGAGCTTTAGATACCATAGAGCTTGACATCAAGGATGATCAAGAAGAGAGTCTATGGGTCAAGGTAAGAGGGATTACCAATAGAACTGAAATTCTGCTCGGAGTGTTACAGACTGCCAAATCAGGAGGAAGAGGCAGACCTATTGCTCTTTAAGCAACTAGAGACAGCCGCAAGATCGGCTGCCCTAGTTCTTACAGGAGACTTTAATCTGCCTGATATCTGCTGGGAACTTAACACAGCAGACAAGAGACAGTCCAGAAGGTTTTTAGAGGTAGTTGACGACTGTTTCTTGCTGAAACAAGTGAGTGAGCCTACCAGGGGGGAGGCTCTGCTTGACCTATTGTTTACAAATAAGGAAGGGTTATTCAGTGATATTGTGGTTGGAGGAAATCTGAGAGGGAGAGACCATGAGATCGTAGAGTTTTCAATCAGCAGTGTGACAAGAAGGGGCACGAATCAAACCTCCATGCTCGACTTCCGATGGGCTGACTTTGGACTGTTTAGGAACTTGATTGAGAGGGTATCATGGGAAAAAGGAACTGGTAGGAACTGGTAGGAAGGATGAGCTCAGAGGGTGGTGGTGAATGGTGTCACATCCAGCTGGCGGCCAGTCACCAGTGGAGTCTGACAGAAGTCAGTGTTAGGCCAGGCAGTGTTCAACATCTTTATTGATGATATGGATGAGGGAATAGAGTCCATCATCAGCAAGTTTGCAGATGATACCAAGCTGAGGGTAAACGTTGAACTACCAGAGGGTAGGAGGGCCCTTCAGAGGGACCTTGACAGGCTAGAGAAATGGGCAGACTCCAACAGTATGAGGTTTAACAAGACTAAGTGCCGGGTTCCTCACTTTAGACACAATAACCCCATGCATCGCTGTCGGCTGGGGGAGGAGTGGCTTGAGAGTTGTGAAGTGGAGAGGGACTTAGGTGTAATGATCGACAAGAAACACAATATGAGCCAGCAGTGTGCCCAGGCGGCCAAGAAGGCCAATGTCATCCTGGCCTGTATCAGGAACAGTGTGGTCAGTGGGACTAGGGAGGTTGTCCTTCCCCTGTACACGGTGCTGGTCAGACCACATCTTGAGTACTGTGTGCAGTTCTCGGTTCCCCAGTTTAAGAAGGATTTTGAGCTGCTTGAGAGGGTCCAGAAAAGGGCGACAGCACCGACTACAGGGGAAGGATAACTTCCCTAGTCCAAATGAACACAATGTTCCTAATACGGGCCAGGATGCCATTGGCCCTCTTAGCCACCTTGGCACACTGCTGGCACATATTAAGTTTTCTGTCAATCACAGCTCCTAAATCCCTCT
>WEKX01026225.1:0-70541 GCA_013390025.1 Pitta sordida
CTGCTATTTTTCCAAGCCTTCAAAGAAGCTGCCATACCAGCTGTATTCCTGGTATATTCCAGGGTAAGCAGTTTCCAGCATAGTTTACACAGGGACTGTTCCAGGAAAATGCGCACTGCTAACCAAAGGAGATATACTGGCAGTTCTGTTCAACCAGGGTGTCCAATCAATCACTATTTCTGGCTTACTTTTTTTTCCCAAAGGGGAAAAAAACAGTTAGCAGACTTGGACTCTCCTGATAATAAAATCAGTTCAGGATAAAAGGGTTGGAAGTCCACATTTTCTACCAAAATTTCTTCCAAAGGCATGGAAGTTGTGCTTGGAGAAGGAACTCTTCCAGCAGATTCTCACTGACCACAATGACAGACAAAGAGCAGCAGGGCCAGTTAAGAAAGCAGTGTACTCACTCTATCACACCTGCCTCAGGAATTCTGCGCTCCACCTGAAAGGTAACAAGACAGTGCATGGTGACTATTAAATATTTAAGAACCTGTCACACTCTAGTCAAATAGAACTAAAGGTCATCTCTAGTGGTTCTGTATAGCCACATTCTGATATGCCAGTGAGAAAAAACTCTGGACAATCCATGAGCAGTCACAACCCACCCACTTCTTTCTTGCCACAAACTCTCAAATGCAGCTACCATTGCAGGCTGGTTTTTAACAATCAGCTGCCCCCTAAAGGACATGGATTTCTAAATGTGTATTTGCATTACTATAATACTCACTCTTCATGAACTGCAACCAAGAATTTTTTAATCCTTACATTTATAAAAATATCTTTATATAAGTAAAGGTCTTAGAGCAACCCTACGAGGGATGAACACTCAGTCAGAGAACAAAGCACAAAAAGAAACTAAACGTAGCAGGAGCGACACTGTAAAATTGCCTGCAGAGCTGAGACAGCTATTTTTTGTTAAAACAAAACACAAACAGAGTAGTTTAATCCAGCCTTGAGCATCATTTTGGTTGTGTCACAGCTTTATGCTTCTCTTCTCTGAGTTCAGTGGAGTGCTAAGACACAAGAAGATACTGTGCTGAGCCAGCAAGAGGATGAAAACATAGCACCACATATATAGACACCAAGGGTTTTCCACAGAGAAAGGAGAATCTTCCCAGACCATCTTCAGTGCTTCCAAGCCAACATGACAACCTTTGAAGTAAGTCTAGCTGAGAAAGAAGTGTTAATGTTGGAGTTTTTTCCCCCCAAGCAGAGAAGTGCTCTCTCTGCATAGAGCACAATATTCTTCATCTGCTGACAGGACAAAGTCTAGAAAACAAATCCCATGCTCTTCCCCTGTAACAAGACATATCTCAACTGAGAGCTCAATGCTTATCATTCTGAGTTTTTAGGAGAACGTATTCTTTTGGCTCCCTAAAAAAAATCACTAGTTATGAATAGGCTAAAACAAGGAACAGTAATTTTCTGTTTGCCATATATGCCAGACACTTGCAAACTTCTTCATAAAAGAACAAAGTTCAGCTCAGCTGAGTTTTTAATTCTTTTTAAACAACAGACTATATTCTCAATTAATTTTTAATCTTTTTTTATACTTTTCATTATTTGAAGACGTGATTCTGCCAGTTACCATGCAATTTTTACCTCTGATGGCTTTTCAAAGACAAATTGCTTTTGAGTGTGAGTCTGATGTTTCCTCATCCATGCTGGTCTGGCACCTGCAGGGGCA
Organism: Pitta sordida; assembly: GCA_013390025.1. Classification (NCBI taxonomy): domain Eukaryota; kingdom Metazoa; phylum Chordata; class Aves; order Passeriformes; family Pittidae; genus Pitta; species Pitta sordida. Next base: position 1,688 of record WEKX01026225.1, read on the forward strand.
AGGCTGCTGGCCACAGGTGCCTTAGGGGCTAAAGCAGAGAGGAGAAAAGAAAAAAGATCACATGAAATAGAGTATCATCATATTAAAAATACAGTTAGGAAGACCTTAAGGAACCTTTCCTTGGAGTGTATTCTGCTCTGCTTGGCACAGACTCCAGGGAACAGCCATACTTACACTACTTAAGAGTTAAAATTGCAGAGGAACTGACATTTTTGAATGTACATTTATTATTCATACACAAAAATGAGAGCATACTTTTATGAGAAAGGTTGACATCTAGAACCTTTCACGTGCCAGCAGAAATTGTCCCATGTAGCTAAACTACTTCCCTCTGTATTTTTTTTTTTTTTAGGAAAAAAGAGAAAAACACTTTTATTAAAACAGGTGATTCAAACTAAGGAGAACATATGAAAGAAAAACTTGGCGTATCACCTATTTACATACTCAAACAAGCCTTAAAAGGGGTCTGAAACAAAGTCTTCATTCCGCATAATTCAAAAGATGGGAAAAGTATTTTTTTAACATCCCCTCCCCTCAAGAATCGGTGCAATGAAATGCACCTGCGGCAGAAAGTTGGACTAGATGATCCTTGTGGGTCCCTTCCAACTCATAATATTCTGTGATTCTGTGAAAATTTACAGGCCACACCCACAAGTCAAAGCAGTTCGTTATGTTTTCATATAATTTAAAAATTCAGATGCCTAGGATGGTCAGGTGTGCGGAGAAATGGGGGCTTTATAGGACCTGTAACCAGGCGAGTGGAACACAGTGTTTTGAACACTTTCACAAACACCAACCAGCCCGACACAGTCCCTTTTTGCAATGCTGGAAACCTACAAAGTGCGACCCTCCCTCTGCACTCTCCGGTTTCAAACTTGGTTAAAAAAACTGCGACGTTAACTTCAGCCCCTTCAAGTAGCTCAATCTATTCCGCAGTTGTCGCCGTGAAAAGCTGAACGAAGGCACATATTGTGTTTTATTCATGAGAAGTGACTAATGACCCTTACACAAGTCACCTTCTATTGGCCACAGAGAGCAGAGCGCTCACCAGCAACACCGCTGTACCCCGCGTTCTGCACCCCGAAGTGCCACACCTGTGCCAGACAGATTTTACTCAGGAGCTGGATTCCAACACCTGTAGTTTAGTTCCTGAGGTGAACGGGGGGAAACGGGACCACGCCGTCAGAAAGCAAAGCCGGAGCCCGGTGCCGGTGCCTGGTGCCTGCCCCGTGTACAGGGACGGCACTTTGTCCACACCGTCTGTAAGGAAGGGGAAGGGGAAGGCACCCCCAGCGCTTCCCTCGGGCACACCGAGGCCGAAGCTCCTTACCCGAGGCGGCCCAGCCGCCCTGCACACGGGCCCGCTGCCGCCGCTCCGACATGGCCCGGCCCTGTAGCCCCGCCCGCCCCGGGCTGAGCCTGCGCCTGGGCCGGGCCTGTGCTCCGCCCTCTGGCCGCGGCTCGGAGGGGCAGAGCTTGAATTTAAGGCTCCCTGGGAAACCAGGAGCCGCCACCCAACGCGCTTCCCACCCTGCTTTTCCCGTTCCAGAGAGGGAGTGAAAGCGCACTCCAGCTCTTGAGTTGTGCAGGTGACACAAACGCCCTTGGACGCAGAGGTGCAAAGGGACAGGACTGATGACAACAGAAACCCCCTCCTGTTTTCTGCGAGGTGCCCAGGATATTCCCAAGCACAGGGGCAGCTATGCAATACGCGTTACCACAGTCATCAGGGTGGAACAAACATTCAAAATCGAAGTCAAGGCAACTTAGGTTAAAGTACACTTTAGTTAAAAATTCAGGTTCGTGATTCTCCGCTTCAGCTTGGAAAATAAGGCCTCAGAGGAAGCATGACACCTGCCCAACCCCACACACAGGGTGAACACAAGCCCCAAGACAGCCCCCTTTACCTGGTTCTATCCGATTTTCACGTCTCCATGTGTGCCAGTTGGATGTGCATACTATTCCTTGACATACCTTTCCAAACACAGAATCACAGAATTAGTAAGGTTGGAAATAGAGACCATCGAGTCCAACCTATCACCTGTTACCTAACCTGTTGTCAACCTGCCACCAACACACCATCCTACCAATAACACACTACCCTAATATCTAGGTCATGCTACTAATATGTCATCCTACCTTTTCTTAACCACGTCTAGGGACAGTGACTCCACCACCACCTTGGGCAGCCCATTCCACTGAGAGATCACCCTCTCTGTGAAAAAGTTCCTCCTAATGTCCAGTCTAAATTTCCCCTGCCATAGTTTAAGACTGCGTCCTCTCATTCTATCACTGGTAGCTGGACAGAAGAGACCGACCCCCACCTGGCTACAACTCCCTTCAGGTAGATGTAGAGAGCGATAAGGTCTCCCTGCAGCCTCCTCTTCTCCAGACCAAACAACTCCAGCTCTCTCAGTCGCTCCTCACAGGGTTTATGTTCCAGCCCTTTCACCATCATCGTCGGCCTTTTGTGGACACATTCAAGGATCTCAACATCCCTCTAAAGCACCTTCGAAAGTTAGAAAAACTTATTTGGAAATAATTATTAATAGCTTAATTAACAATTCTTAGAAAATTTATTTTGTGTTCCAGTGATTTTAAAATGCCAGCACTTTAAAATCATAGCCCATCCTGAGATGGAAGGGACCCATAGGGATTGTCTTAAGTCCAGCTCCTGGACCTGCAGAGGATAGCCCCAGGAATCGCATCATGTGTACTGTGCAAACATGAGTATTGTCCAAACACTACTTGAACCCTGTCAGGCTTGCTGCTGTGATCATTTCCCTGGAGAGGCTGTTCCAGTGTTAAACCACCCTCTAGTGAAAAAATTTGTCTTAATATACCAACCTAACCCCCCCTCCTGACTCAGCTTCAGGCCATTCCCTCAGTTACTGGTCACCATAGAGAAGCAATTGGTACCTGCCCCTCTGTGCCCTCACTTGGAAGCTGTAGACCACAATGAGGTTTTCCCTCACCTCTGTCTCTTCAAGGTTGAGCAGACCAAGGTACCTCAGCTGCTCCTGGTATGGCTTCCCCTCAAGGCTCTTCAACATCTTCATAAGCCTTCTTTGGACACTCTCCAAGAGCTTTGCATCTTCCTTATATCATGGCACCCAAAACTGCACACAGAACTTGAGGTAAGGCCACACTGGTGCAGAGCAGAGTGGATCAATCACCTCCCTCAACTGGCCAGTGATGCTGCTGATGCATCCCAGACAGGGAGTAGATACAAGTCAGGAAAACAGATTAATACATATAAGCTTTGGTTTTGGCATGTAAAAGTACAGTAATTTTCACTGTGTTAATATACACAATAAAGGACAATCAGGCATTTGAATGTACAGGCAACCATTTAAAAGAAGAAAATCAACAAATTAAAGACTCAGAGTAATTTCCATTTTATTTGTTTTAAAGTCAAAAACATACAGATTTTTAGTCCAATGCTTCCACATCAGATCCAAAGCAAACCAAGTCATGTGCTCTTACAGAACTAATACCGCTGACTTCACCATCCCTTTTCCAAAAAATTAAGAAAACTATGGGATAGGATTTGCATCTCAGAATTGATCAGCACCATTGCATCGGTATTCATATTTTTTCAATGTACAGAAATGTTAGCCCCAAATCATGTCTCAGTGCAACACATCTTACTTCAAAATCAGAGCTTGAAATTATTCTTTGAAAACAACCCCCTCTCTTCAACCTAGGAAGTCACCATAGAAAACAGTGGTAACTGCTTGCAATTTCATTTGCCTTGCAAATTTTATACATTTTATTTTTATAAAAATGAATGTCAAAGACCAAAATATTTACATAAAGAATAGGTAAATACAGATGACAGCAGTGTGGACTTCTTGCTGTACTCTGATCCCTATCTCCTGGAGTTAGGCAACTTGAGCTCCCCTCGAGCACTCCATTTTGGAATAGAACCATGAAACAAATCAGTTAATTTTAACATGACTAAATTACAAATGATCTACATTTAAAGAAGTTTACTGGTTGTCATTTTTAAAGCTAAATATTCAGGATTCACATTGCAAAGGGCCTCACCAAAAAGACATACTGATATGTACTTCAAAAAGAATTTAACCAGCATTGCTAACAAGGAAAGTAACTAATTTCAAGCTCTGTATTTAAAGTACCATAATCTTTTACATAGCAACCAGCACGTAACATGTAACTTGTGACATTTATCTACATTGTGTTATCACCACCTATTAGAAAGAGCAGGCACTGAACTTCTAAAAATGTTATTACAAACTGTGAAGATTACACATTACTGAAAAGTTAGAATCCATATTCAAGACCCAAGAATTTAATTCATATTTGCAATGTTATTTTATGTGTATATTTATAGATGAGCTATTACACTTTGTTTGATTGTTTGGTTTTGGCCCTTTTCCCTCAAGTTCATTGCCAAAAAATCACACAGGTCCATGTAAGCAGGGGAGCATTTATGAGCTGGCTGACAGTGCAGAATCCTTGCAAATACCCAAAACTTGAGCTGAAAAAGAGGTCAATACTCTTAAAATAGTGCTAGGTTACCTTTTTAAGTAACTATACTCCTTTCCCTCTCCTGCCCAGCTGTCCAGAAATAAGCGATAACTACTCTTTTTGCCTTTCACCCATGAGCACGATACATAGACGTGATGAGACACTATATAACCAAGATGTTCCTCAATAGCACAATGTCTGATCAAGTCCATGAAAGTATTTCTTAAAGCACAGTGCAACTTTAGTTCAAAGTACTTCCCCCCCTCAGTTATAAACAAATAAAGCTTGTTTTTAAATCAGTATTAAAAGTCAACAGTCACAATTCACCTCTATCCTCAAAACAAGACTGTTTTGCTTGTTAGAAAGTACACCTACGATTGAAGATTCTTAAAACATTAGGTCTACTTGATGCTGCAACACGGTATGGAACCTGTAGGTCTCCCAGGCTTCCAAAATCAAGCTGCCTCCAACTTATTTCTCCTTCATTTTTTTCAAATGACGAGCTCGTACTTGTTTGTTTACTTTCATGAGAAAGTTAATGGCAGTAGATGTAGGTAGAAGAGAGAAAAACCATCCCTAAAAAACAAATAATAAAAAAAAAAGAAAAAGAGGGGGTAAGGTCTCAGTACTTCACAACCTGTCTTGATTAATCTTTTGATAATAAAAACAAAGNTGTGATTCTGTGAAATTCTAGCATTTTCCAATGTGACTTACCATGAGCGCATGAGGTAGGCACCCGTTGGTCTGGGACTGCAGGCCTACTGTGCTCAAGGCAGCTCTGACATACGTTTCAGGACTGGGTTTATCGAAGGTCGGTTTGCGGATTTTGGACATTTTTGTTGCCACATAATACGGGAGAACACTCTGCATGTAGGAAAAATCATGTTAAGTAGAGAATGCTTTCAGATTAACTTATGGATCCATCAAGGAACTAAAATAATTGGAAATCAGAACCTGTGGGTCATATTTGGACATAGTTCAGTGGTCTGTTGACAGTCAGCATCTCCAGTCAGAGCCCTAGAAAAACCACTCTTGCACTGTACTGTTGCTTCTCTGTAGTAAACCTCCAACATTTGCTTGCAAAGCAGGCACAGAACCCAAGACAGGGATTTTATAGTAACAGCTCTGTAGTTTGGCACCTGTACAGAGGCAAACACAGAGGCAGGAGGAGGTAGGAGAAAAGAGAACAGGAGCCTTGAAACATTGAGTGTGTTACTCTACAGCAGGGCTCAGAGGACAGAGAAGATTATCAGCACTGCAGTGGAAGACCTCAAGGACATAAGGAAGGATCAAGAAACAGAGCACAGTTAATGAGCTTTTATAGCAATGTTTGGAAGGAACAGGAAAAAAAAGCAATGCTGGGTCTCAGAACTATCCATAACAGAAAAGCAAGAGGAAGCAGCAGGGGAATATTGTTGATGGAGGGATGCTGATAGCACAAAGGCACGTTTGTGGTAGAGCAAGATACACCTGGGGAATCCAAAACCACATTCCACAGCAGCTCGTGCTTCTGGAGAAGGAAAGAGAAATGCACACATACTTGTACAGTAGGAAGCAATGCTCTTCGCTCAGAGTCATGGTTTTGGCAATGCTTTCAACTGGTCCTCAGTTTAGCCCCTAAAAATGTAATCTGGTCAATAGCCACTTAAACAGCTGTTAAACATATGGTGTCTCACAGGCTCAGAAAGGTTGGAACTTTACCAACACTTCGACAAGGACCTTCTATGACACTGTTGGAGGCTCTACTAGTGATTCAATACCTACAGTCCCTACTGCCCATCTAGTGAACACTATCATTGACGGACCTTTACAGCAGGTAACTGAGAAGTGTGTGTTCACTTCTGCCACACTAATTGATCTCCAAATAAGAATATTAGCTCAAAAGTCAGTATAGAGGGCAAGTTCCAGTTTGTAAACTTGCCTCCCCATGTTAGTCCCTTAAAGAATAGTGACCACACATCCTTGACCTCAGAAACATCTACTATCACCCTCTCTCAGCAGCAGAGAATAGTGGGGAAAGGACTCCTCCAGTTCTCACTGAGTGCTCATCCATGCCATAGCTGTGCACATTTCAACAGGAATCTGACCACTGCAAACAGGAAACATTGGTATTTCTGCTCATTTCTTCACCTTAGAACATCAAAACCATGAGCTTCTACTAATTCTGTTACCATAACAGCATAGGGACCTAGCTTCAGCTCCATAATGTGAACTTCATCTATTTTTCGGATTGCGTTCCTTTACTCAATCTCTTCGAAGCTGCTTATTCACCACCAAATAATATCTGCAGCATCCCCACACTGAGTGGCACAACAGTTATTATTTATTCTGTCTTCCTCTGCTCAAAACAGACTTCAAAAATCAACTGCATTACCCAGTTAAGCCACTGGATAGCATGAAGGGGCAAACAACTGTGCATGAGGAAACCTGAAAAAGCAAGCATACAGTAGCACTACTGGTTTCATCCACAGACTTCAAGGTACATAGAAGTAGAGGATTACACTCCAACATTTTTCCTCTCTCAACCGCACTCCAGGAAACAAAGACAGATGTTAGATCTCAAATCCTTAACAATGACAATAAGTTCCCCAAAGTCCGAATAGCTTGTTTACACAATTTTATCACCTATTTTACCTTACTTAAAATTTTAGCTTACTAAAAAATATAAAAGACCTGAAGTCTCAGATGTTGACAAAAAAGTTTCCTTCCATTTATGTGAGGAAAAGCAGAGTGCAGGACAAAGGAGAAATTGAAGAATGGCATCAACTAAAGCTGTCCTGTTTGGAAAGCTAAAAGGCAAACCTAAAATGCTTTGCAGGAAGGAAGACAATGCCATTAGACATCAGTTTGGTGACACCACACTTTTGTGAATATCTGGGGAGGGTGCTGGGCCTGTTCAGTGCAGTAAAAAGGAAGCTGGTGGTGAGTCTAAAGTCAGTTACAATGGTAGTTATGAAGATAAGAGCCAAACTCTTCTTGGTAGTACCAGACGGAATATCAAGAAGCAAAATTGTCAGTTTGGGCTGTTGGGTGTCAGACTGGACTCTCAGGAGAAGCCTTTTTGCTAGGAGAGCAGTATAACACTCAAACAGGCTGCTCAGAGAGCTCGTAGCATCCCTGCCCTGGAAGGTTTCCATGATTTGTCTAGATAAAGTTGCAACTAGCCCGTGACCTAGTGTCAGCAGCAATCACACTACGGAGAGAGCGGGAGGTTGGAGTAGAAAACTTTCTGGAGATCACTTTAAATGCATATTTTCATAATTTTGTGATCTATTTTATGTAGGCGATACAAATAAAGAAAACAAGTAATGAAAGTTTCTAGTGTTACACTTTTGCTATGCATAGTAACAAAGTACAGAGAGACAAATGCCAATAAGTAACTGAAAGTTAAAAAAGGGAGCAAATGAAAGAGTCAAAACCCCAAGCAATATTTCTAGATATATTAAAGGGAAAAAGTTTCAGAAAGTCTCCAAAAACCTTTCAGGGAGAGACCTTTCCCAAAAAGTTTTGAGAAAAGTTCTTGTCATCATCTACCTCATTCCTTTTCTTTTGCCTTTTTTCTGCGCGTAAACACACACAAAATTTTAACCCATACTATTACTGTGCTGCTTCTTCAAAATGATGTAGACCTGTCAGCCAGAATAGTATATTTTTAATCTAAAGATGGCCACACTGTAACAAAAGCACTGTATGACTACCAAAACTAAGCTTCCACAGAAGGTAATCCACTTCAGCAAAACTGACATACTATGCTGAAACTAAGAAATTAGTAAAATCCCACCAGCACTTTGTTTCTGCTTTTTACACAGTGGTAATTTGTAGGTATTGGCATGGCAAAATTTAACTGGTTTAAATGATGATCTCAGCTGGAAGGGCAAGTCTGGAATTAAAAGTGCTATGCTTCTGAAGGTCACAGAGATGAACTTAAAAAAAAAAAATCTAAGAGGGATGTAGTCTTCCTAAGGGATTGAAGGACATATGTCAGCTAGTCTTCACAGGAAGGTACCTGTAATATTCATTAGTGGTTTATAGTGACTTAGAATGAAGCAAAAGGACAAGGACATGGACTGCAATAAAATTAGCATAACAAATTGGAGCTGTGACAGCTATTGATCATCAGACACATAACTCAATGGCAATTCACATTTAGGGAATAAAGAGCAGTGCTGTCAAGAATTAAGCACCCTTAGCCAACAAAGTGAAGTTTTGTACAAGAAAACATAACTGCAGATACAGAATGTTAGATTTAATTCTTCATTTGTTTATAATCTCAATAATGTAAGACACTGAAAACCCTTTTCCCAGCTCATCTATACCCAAAAGCTAGAAAATCTTTCCTAGACTATGTACGTTTACACTGAGTTTAATGCCTTTAGTCAAGCATGAGTTACTGGGTTATTTACCTTTTCAATTTCAATAGGTACTCCATAGTCTTAAACAAACAGTACCTGCTTCTCCTTTGTTTTCCTCTCAAACTGACAGAGTACTATTTAGACAAAATTTGTGGAGGAGACAAATGCACATAGAAACAGCACACCTTACAGACGTAAGCAAGCATCTCCTGCAAGCATCTGTCCCTAAGTACTCTCACACTGATGCGAGCAGCCTTACCTAAGAAAACAGCAGCAAACAAAGACAGAGGTTAGATGCCGTATTACAAAACATAGCCCCCTCAAATTCACACCATCTCTACTGTCAGTTAAGCTATGTGTTGAAGGAGTCTGTGCCTCAGAGTTTGCAGGTAGACTTCAGCAGGAAAGAAGTCCTCCTGGAAGACTTCATATTGATCTAGGAAAGAGAAATGCTCTACCAGTTCTTTCAGTCTCACTTTGAGACTGTGATCACAGATTGAGAGAGGGCCACACTGCAGATAGATGAAATGGATCAGAAGAACAGCAGTCTGATAATGAAGCTAAATCTGTAAGTAATACAATTTGAAACACACTGGGGAGACAGAAGTAATATTGAAGTGTAAAAGGGAAGAGAAACCTGTAAGGACTTGCCATTGATCCACTGCAGGACAGTTTGGGACTGAAGCCCTGTGAGAAGAGAAAGGAATAAGGAGACATAAACACTAAAAGTTACTCCAGGCTAATCCACTCCAAGAACTGCGGGCACAGAAACTCACCCTATATGCTGAAACTGTACCTGTTCAGAGTGTTCCTGTTTTGTGTATCCTTTGTTGCTGCACGTTGGCTTAGATGAAGGTATACCCCAGAGTGCTAGCGCACAGAATCAAGCACACTGAAGAGAAGTTAGGCTTTCAGAGCTGTACTGCAAGTTATAATGTTACCAGTGTAAAACTAAAGTCAAGTAGATAGAAGACTACCAGGGTCCTCCTTTGCTAGCTTCCTCTCTGCTGCCAACAGATCCCAAAATAAACAGTATTCCTTAAAGTGTTCAGTATAAGGTTTAAATTTAGGTTTACAAGAAGTTGTAAAGTGTTGGTGACTGCATGTGAATAGTTCACCCAGCAATTGTCTTTTCTTAACACAATCTACTATAAGGAACTGGGACAGGACATTTCCTTGTAGTAAGTTCTTGCTTTGCTAAGTATGCTTACAGGGAAAATACAATCTAGGACTCAAAAAGGTAACAGAATCTTAAGGTGATAATAACTTCCCTATCATATTAGCCAGTAACAAAAGCTGTCCTCCTGTGCATGATGATTACACAAATAAGGCAGGCAACTTTCAGCCTTACCTTTCATAGGACCGTCAAAGTTCAGATGGTTTAGAGAACCACCAGATGAAAGAGAGGAATGACAGACATGGACACATTCTAATCCTGTTCATAAAATCGCTAACTGAATTTCAGAATTATCTTCACAGTACAGGTAAGATCTTGTATCACTTTTATCAAACTGACTCTTGCTCTGGAGAGAATAGGTTTAACTAATGTTTATGAAGTATGTGTTTGTGTCCATAGCTAGAAATGTCAACTCTGGAAGGAAAACTAAACCAAAATCCCATACAGCTGTGAGAAACTGGTTTGGTTTGTTTTTATACCCATCAAATATAATTACAACCACGGAAGGTAAACAAATGAGGGGAGGGTATGAAGCAAGACTCATTAGTAATATGAAAAATTAGATCTGTCCATTACACACAAAGGATCTTTGAGGCTTTTGTTCATTCTTCAACTATGCTTATACTATTATTGATTCACTGACACTGCAGCGACTCTGTGATTCTAATCTTTTGACTGCTACCCATGGAATGTCTGTACAAATGCACTCCACAAGTGTATTCCAGTAGACGAAGTAGCATAAAGATGTATTATACAGAGTTGCACAGTTTTACAGAATACATTATACATAAAGGTTCAATTAGCACCACAAGCTAAAAACCCAAACCTCCACAAACACAAACCATGTTTTTTGTTGCTTTAAGACCCATTGTTTCCAAGCACCTTAAGAGAGCCGTTAATGGGATCAAAAGAAATCCTTATCCTTAATCTGTGTCACACACCCATGAATAAGAGAATATGCTGATTCCTTTTTGTTACCAAGGCACCAATGTTGCTGTGGTAACCACACTCGGATGAAACAAACTACTCACCTGCACAATGATGCCCTTGCTCTTGTATTCCACATGGAGGCCTCGGGAGAAGTAATCCACAAAAGCCTAGAGAGAAAAGAAGGGAAACCTGCAGCATGCTACACATTGAAATGGAAACTTGAGTTTGCTGGTTTTTCGAAGCATATTTGAATTACTCCTTAGAGTTCCTGTTTTCAAAGAGAAAAACCTCAGGTTTTCAATGAAACTTTGCATAGAAGAGCAATGCCATTTGAACATAAACTATGTTTATGAAGTATTTTTATAGAAGGCAGGCTTAATCCAAACAAATAAAACCTTTATTAATTTAGAAGAAAGAACTAGATTTGTAACAAAAAGCCTGGTTAAAAAAGGAAAATAAGCCTTTGCATGATCATATTGTTCATTACCTATGTGATCTCCTGAGACAACATATTTTTTCTTTCTCTCTCTATTTTAAAGAATTATTTAAGTGGGTTTATCTTGTGCGTAGATTTTAGAACACAGTGTTTAAACATTTGGTCTTCTGCCTTTACACTTAGAATTCCACCCTACGGTGATACTTCTTCCTAATCCTCAAGTCCACCTCCATAGATTCTCTTCCAAAGTTCTAGAAATTACAACACTCAAAGTCCAAAGAAAGAAATGAAAGGGCTTAAAAGGTTGGCACCTGCCATCAAGATGCTCTCAAAGCTGATTCAGTCAGCTCCAGTACCATGCCAGGAAATACTGTCCTAGGAATCTAAGGCTACATAACAGTTCAAACCAACATAGATTCCCACTTCCCGAGTTGTTTTAAACCACATTTCCATTTTTCCCTCCTGCAGTCCAGCGAGACAAAATATCAGGTTCTGCTACGTCTTTTTGTTTTAATGAAATTATACAACTAAGTAATAAATAGAGTACCTTGAAATGAAACTAAGCTATCTTATCCATGACTGAAGCTAAAATACTACATAAATTAGTTTGTCTTACCTCCGCATTTACAGTTTATGGGTCTCATGGGGGGTCCTGCAAATCACCCAATCCACAAGCATGAATATGCACATAGACCACACTCATCTCCCCGCCCTCTGCCGCCCCCTCACAGCACAGGGGAGCAAAGGGAAGTGTTTCCAAACCCTCACCAACTGGGGAGACCCCCAGAGAATCCCTGGGCTCCCCTTTGGTTTTCACCGCCGCCACTGTCGAGCCACTGCCGCCACACATGATCGCATTGCTGCTGCAGATGGGGAAGCTTGCCCTGAGGCTGCAGCAGGGCACGGGCTCAGCAGTTCCTGCTCGCACTCCACAGGCACTCCCCAGAAAGGTGCTGGCAGGGACAAACTCTTGAGAGCGCCGCACGACAGGACACCTCAGTCCTGGCACCCATGGGAAGGCAGGGCAGAGGGGAAAGGGAAGGTTAGCTCATGCCGCAGTCCCTATGGAGGAGGCTGCAGTGCTGCTAGAGTGCTTTCCCTGGGGCTATGTATATCACCAGGTGTGCTGGGCACCCAGCCCCTGGGGACAGAGAGCACTTAGCACTTGGATTCTGCTGCAGTTAGCACACCCATTGGCATCGCGTCCTCCACCTGTAGCTGGGCCACCTGGGGAGAAAAGTGGCAGGACACCCTGCTCCTGGCACGGGTGGTGCCATGGGAGTATACACTGCGTGTTATAAACCTCCCCTGCCACACAACCTCCACAACACTCATAAGGGAGCGAACTGTGGCTGCGCCTAGCAAGAGAGGCGCCCCCACAGCTGTGCAGGTCGGTTTGCATATTCATGCTGCCTAATTGAATATTCATGCGTGCCAGGTCGTGTGTGCGCAGTTGCAAAAAGGGGCCTCCTTAATCGCTGAACAACCATGCCGCTAAGATGTGAAGCCACAATATCGGGGACGCCAAGTGGAAGAGGGCTGACTGTAATCATATTTCACCTCTCATTAGTATTAACACAGGTATATAGGTAAATCTATAAAAAATAGCACTCTGATTCCTTTAAAAGTGTCTAATTTTATGGTAAACTAGGGAATTCTCCATGGGAAGGTGAAAGAGTTGGTCTGCACCTGTTCCTGATAATTAGTCAAAATCATTGACTTAGACCTGAAGGATACTACGCTTTAAACCCCCTCTATATATGTGAGGAAAAAAAAAATCTACATATTGCAGATACAGTCTTTCTATAGCTACATTAAGGGAGTCACTTTCATGCTTACTAATCTTGCTGTGATAGAAGATGAGCAATGCAGAGAACAGGCAGATTACTTGACCTGTAATTGAGTTTTTTAGGGGGAGGGGAAGCAATATTTCAGATTCTCATTGAAAAAAAGACTATCCAAAGCAGCATAAGGTATATTAGCACTAAAATCAGAAGGTCTGTTCACTGCATAAAGCTGAAGGCACTGACACAACAAAAGTGACCATTTGTATTAAAACTGTCCTTTCAAGAAACAGCTATCTCAAGAGGAAATACAGTAAATCCTCATTACTTTGCAGTTCTAATCTTCCGGGTTCACTTCTTCACAGGGTTTTTCATCTGTGAAGATGGCCTTATATTTTGCAGTGCATTTGTGACTGTGCATGCCCCAACTGACAGTCATGAATATACAAAGATAGACAGTCATGAATAGGCAAATCAGCCCCTCCCATCACACCGCCCCACACCTGTAACTGAACAGAGGAATGAAGGGAATCTTCTCACCCCTCCCTGCCCAGGGATCCCTGGAGTGACCATGCTGCCACCGTGGGGACTCCATGGCTGCCAAAATGGCAGCCAATGGGGGAATTGGCAAAAAAGTGAAACGAGTTTAAACCCAGGGTGTGTGGTAGCTCGCTTATGCTGCACTTGGCTCTCACCACCGCACTCCACTTGAGCCACCACACTCCAGATAAAACGTGGTGAAACCCAGGAATCGCTGTGAGCCACGCTCACAGCATGACCTGGGAATCCGGGATCCAAGTTCCACCCCCATGCTATTGGCCTGGGAGATTGCCGCCAGGAGCTGAGTGCCCGGGAGGGGGAGAAGCTCAAACACCTCCCCACTTGCAAGGGAGACCAGTCACTGTTCCCCCACACAACTGGGATCCGGTGGCCCCACTCCATGTCCATTCGCAAACACCATGCCAGGTTCCTGCTGGAAATCTGACTCTTGCTGTAGCTCTGTGGCCTTCTCCCCCATCTCCTGCTGTGACCTGCAGCCCAGGGCCCCCTCGGATCCCTCGCTGGTGGCAGCAGCTGCAACTCCAATGGGGGAGCAAGAGGCAGGACAGATACAGCCGCTGGTTGCAGTCCTGTCACCCTTCCCCCAGCCTCCCACCACAAGGAGTGGATTCTGCCACCATGTTATCGCCCCAGGAGATCACCACCCTGCACTATGGGCACTGGGAGCTGGACTTAGGATGGGCGGCAGCAGCGGCTCCTGTGGGCCCATGCCCGGTGGAGGGAGACCTGCCACAGGCCCACAGCAGGCGGCTGTCATAAAGCACTGACACCATGGTACCTTTGGATGACTCAAAAGGGAGGGACTCTGGGCAGTCTCCAAGTGAGCTGCCCTGCCCTGCAGGGTATGCCAGTCCTGCACTCAGCATGAGCTGGTCCCACCCTGCCAGGTGGCAGAGACACTCTGGGCATGTACAGACTGGGTAACACCATGAAGAAATGGGGCTGTCTTTGCTGAAATAAAACTCATGATGTAGCAAACCCGTGAAATAAGAACTATGAAGAGCCAAGGGTTCACCATATTATCAGCTAAACCCACTTCAAGCTTCAAAACTTAAATATCCCCTCTTCAGTATGAATAATATAGTGCACATCAACTCCTTTCTGGGAATATGAAGACATTTCTGAGAGTCTAGAGGAAACATCTGACATGAATTGTCTGATCTGGTCTGACACGAATGACACTACTGAAGGTTACTTCATCCCATCAAGGTTCTCCTGAGACTGCAATCCTAGCAGTATTTAAGGTAATTACAAGGGATACTTTAAAAGGCTAAGCGCCATACTGCTTTAATACCAGTGTAAATGTCTCTTGCATTCAGTTTTACCATATATGCTTCAGTTCCATACTGTGCACTTATATTCTGCCTTAACAGCATTCACTGGAGATAATTTAGGGGAACATTTTAGAATTCCCTATAATTATCTTACAAAAAAACAAAAAAAAAAGACTAGCTACAAAAAGACAAAGTTGTTCCAGTGAGAGCAGTTAAATTTAAGATAAAATGTAGATCATAGAATCATAATAGAATTTAGGGGCAAAAAGTTTCAAAATCAAAATAATGAAGTGTGTTAACTTCACCAATGTCCTTTCTCAATCCCACTCTAAGATTGCTCGGTACACTGTCATCCTTTTCCATGTAAAAAATGTAATGCATGAAGAAATACAAAAATCAGTCCTTCCCATGTCAGTTAACCTTTGCATTCAGTCTTTTCTCAACCTTCTAGCTTCCACAATCGGAAAAATTCAAGATAGAAACTCTGTACTTCTAGTTCATGAAAGCACCACTAGATGGACACCAAAACATTTATTCCTGTAAGTCTTGGCTTATGTTTGACACTTGATTTCATTGCAGAAAAGAACACTTACCTTGGTTGCGGAATAAAGAGTCAGTAGTGGAGTTGGATACATCCCAGCAGCTGATGCAATATTCAGGATTATCCCTTTTGATCTGAAAGGAATTGAAGATACATTATCAGGAAATAAAAAAAAAAAACCATCTCCCACATTTCAGAAAATTACAGCAAGCCTAAAAAAAAAAAACCCTTTAGGATGCAATTGAGATTAATATCTGTTTAAAAATCCCAACCAAATCCTAAATTGAAATTTACTTGACACACAGTTTTAAGTATCCAAGCAGCTGGTATAAATCAGGAACAACTCGGAGGTCAATAAGGCAAGAGAATAAAAGCTATATTTATGTACACACAGACCGGGCTAAACTATGCAAAATCATTGAGTCAAGCTAGCATAAACTCAACATGAACTTCTAAATCTTGGGATAAGGTCGCAGAAATGGCAACACGTTCATTGTATAATTTACACTTTGATAATGCCTTTCATCTTCTAAACGTTACCTCATGATAGACCTTCAAGATAGGAAGCATCTGAATCTCCTGGTCAAATACAGAAGTGTTTTAATATTATGGAAGACTTTCAGTGGATGAGCACAGCAAGTTAGTTTACAGCTGTATTACAGTAACATTGAAGGTATTACACAATAATATTTTGGTAAAGATATCAGAAATTAGCTACCACCTGCCATGCCAAGGACTTCTAAAGCATGTGCAGGCAGGACAGAAAGATTTCTGCATTTCCCAACGCAGACTGATTTGGACCATATCTAAGACTAATTTTGCCTACAAAACCACACATTTAGTGCTAGGTAAAGAACTAATTTTAAAAGCTTCATGCAAATTAGGACAATTATACTGTTAGAAGGTGCTATGAGAAAGTCCAACACAGTGAAAGATACAACTGTGCTTCTTCCTGTCCTGTTGTGAATTCAAACCAGTTTACCTGAGCACACTAAGTACGCTGCATTTAGTGCAGTGAGAACATTCATGCAGGCAGGCATCGCACACCTCAACTCCTGCATTCACATGCGAGTTCCTCATCATACTTGTTCATCTATGTATACTCTACACCACCACTGCCACACTTATTTAAGGAATCATCTTAAAAACAAACAGTAATTTAAGTGGCCATTCAAAATTAAAACAACATAAATGCTTTGGAAATCATGACAATAGATTCAAACCAATACGGTTTCTGCCATGATAGAAACAACAAAAGGTTAAAAGTGGATGCTAGAAGTTTTTCATATTAAGACAGGTAGTGATTGTGATATTTATTCATGTGCTCAAATGGAGATTAGCAGCAAAATGAGTATTTATGCAGTTTTTACAAGATTACCAGATTGAAGAATATTATAAGGAACTTTTCAAAGCACTCACGCTGCTATGCCAACGAACTACAGAATGGCAGGTGAAAAATCAATATTAACAGTGCATCAATAACTGAGAATGCATACTAAAGAAAATAATGTGAATTCACAGGATTCTAAATTAACTATGCCCTACGTGAAGAACCTGAACAAGGAGTTCTCTTTCATGCAGCAGTCACCAAAACTAGCCAAAGAACAAGATGCTGGGAATGCAACGGATAGATCCATCACTACTAGTAAAATCTTATGTTACATTCTACAGAACATTTTTATCCCTCCAAATATAGGACAGAAATATTGAAACCCTGATTATTTAAGAAAGGAGAATAGAAGGAAATATCCCCCCCCCGATAGATCGATTTACTTACTTAAGAGACTATTAAGAGCATTCATGATAAGAATACACAAACTAATGAATGAAAAAGATCTAGATCTTGGTTTATCCTCCGAGAATACAAAAGAAGAATGACATTTATTTAAATTTAGACTGAAATTTAGAACCAATAAAAGAAAGCGTTCTCCCTATATTCGGACTATGGGACTACTTGCCACAAAACTTAATTGAGGACAAAAGCTTAACAGGATTCAAAAAAAGGTAAGCATTGATATGGATAAACATGAGTCTCATGCTTATAAAACAATTTGAAGCTTTCGAAGAGAGCCTGGCTTTCAGGTTGTAAGCACAGGTCTCGTAGTGTCTGGCTAGAGTGCAACTTCCAGGAAGAAGTTGTGACCATCACCTAGATGGAGTGAATTAATCCCTCTTGGATATACAAAAACAACAACAAAAAATGATAGCAGCCCCTTGGTCTCTTGAAGCAGTCAATGCCACTGGGGGTTTTGTGGCTTGTATTTTTACGTTTTAAAGGAAAATTTCCTAGCCTTAAGAGATCATAACTTAAAACCTCCAGATAAAATGAAACTGAGAAACACATGTGTAAAAGGGGTCAACCCTTCCAATCACTCCAATTACAATTTTGCTTCTTAGAGGAATTGCAGAAAAAAATGTTTTTATGGAGGAATATAAAGAATTACTCAAACAAACAAAAAAAAAAAGTTGGTTAAGATGAAAAGAGCGAGGCCCACACCCTCACACCTTCCCATCATTCTACCTTAAGTGGTCCAGCACAGGGGAGGCTATATTTAGCCATCTCCCTGTTGCTGTGGCAACCAGCGCCTGCTCCAGCTGCATGCCAAGTGGAAAGAGCAAGCTTCTTCTGTAATGTAATTACGCACTTGCTACTTCCCTGGCAATAAATACCATGGTTTGGTATTTCTCTAGAAACAGTCAGCTGTGGTGGTGGTGTGGTTTTAGTTCCCAAAGACATCAAGCCTTCATTTTCAATTCTCTGAGTCTCCCACCTTAGACAGTAGCCTGAAAATTGACAGAAGAACTACTCATTTAAGTGTAATAGGAAGCTGCAGATTATAAATTGTCACTTTAAGTGTTCAGAGCACAGGAGAGAAGCCACATTAGAGAATTAAATGCCACTACTAGTAGTGGCATTCACCTAATGCTGCTTGTGGTTATTATAAATAAAAACTAAAAGACACATCAAGATGTAGTTCTATTTTCTCTTATCAGACCTGGATGCAAAACATGCAAAGTCTGTTCTATTTCTGCATTTGTTTTGTAATATATTGCCATAAAACCAACATTCAAATACACAAAGTATGCATTATAGATAGCTTCAAGATGCTGTAACATGCTACGTCACATATATCCACAACATGCAATCCTCCTTGAATAAGTGAGGAATAACAATGAGAGTCTTAGTCTAGTTTTATTCTTAGAGCCCGGAGCCCTAGAAAGCCTGTGGTCCCATGAGAGAAATGTACATTTGACCTAAAGAGCCGCTGAATACAGCTACAATTCATTCATGCCCTTGGATCTGTCGGACATCCAGGTCCTCTTGTGGTTACAGACTCTTAGCCATGTTAATGGCCTGTGAGCTGTGACTGTGCAGGAGTTGGCAGCTGCAGATGTTCTTTCTGTGCACTGCAAACCAAACCAACTTCACAAAAATCAAACAGAAAATGGAAGCTTTTTCAAATATTTCCTCTTGGACAGAAACCAAGGCCTTCATCCAAATGAAGAAGGAGTTTAAAGTGGCTCCTTATACATAAGAAGAAATTTAAGATGTGTCCTTTATTTTTTTAACCACCATTAACCTCTTCTTTTCAGGCTTCTTGAACAATTATCCTTAGAACCCCTGAGATGGTCATGCAGTTAGGAGAAGTGAGAATAAAGACATGATGTGCTCAGGGGCAGTCAGAACCAGAAGTTAGCAGGATCCTGGTTAGCTGCCTTTCATTCAAGTATCTTACCTGGGTTTATATGGAACAGAAAAACATACACACGATATTCTATAAGTAGAGTATACATCATTCTGTCCTGAGAAGCTGAGGAGATCAACTCTGCCAAATAGATAGCTACATTTCTTTCAATAAAGAAGAAACTGAGGCAAGAACTGTTAGAACTTCTAAGTTCCAAACCCAAACATGGAAACAACATTAAATCCCTTTGAAAATAGAACCGGTTTTGTCATGTTGACAACTTCAGAGGGCAGCGATTTCACAAAAGGTGAGTCCCCTTATCAAAAATAGTAGGAGGACAAGGAGCAACTTCTGACTTACAAACCCTGAGTAGCTATAGTCCTTATCATCTATTCCAGCTTTGTTGGGAAATATTACACTTCCACCACAGAGCCCAGTCTTGGGTCTTCATGTCTAATTGAAGTCTCTTTAGATGAAAGAAACTTAAGTCGTATCTCGTGATTGTTTAACTAAAAACTTAAGTTGCCATCACCCTGGTGTGGTAGACTCTGACTCCCGTACTGACCTCTAGCTCCTACAGCTGGCATCCAGCAAGAAGCTTTGTTTTAAAGGTGAAACACCCGCCATGTATCTGTGCAACACTTGAATAACTGAATCTTGGTCTGCCATGAAGACTCCCAGATAGTGGGATGGATATGAAAAATATGAATATTTTGCCTTCATCTTTGCTAGATTTGGAGGTTTGCCCCATATATACACTCCTTCTGCCATCTTCGTTTGCATGGTTCTACACAGTTTTCCCCAGCAGTGCAAGCACAGCTCAAACCTGACCTAGGGCAATCCCCAGCAAGGCAGGGTTAGCACTGCACCAGAGATGGCGAACAGCCAGGACAGTCAACATCTAATAGAAAACAGCCTGGAGGGACTAAATGGAAACTGAGAACCTTTTCACCTGGGAGCTAGCAAGAAGTCACTACACGTCTTCTGTGGAGACAGTGGTATGTTATTTTAAAGAGCTGGTCTCCAGTTCTACTTTTCCAAATGATCACAGACTTTCCTCAATATACCTCCTACTGTATAATGAGAACATACTCTTTGCATCCATTTTACTTACAATGACTTAGAGAAATAGCCTTAAGAAGGTTATTCCCAAGAACTGTAACCACCCCCTCAGAATAGCAGGTTGTTGAGTTAGTGCTGATGAGTCAGACGGGTTTTTTAATTCTGTTCTAAAAGGAATCACCACAACAGTGGAGAAGGGAGAGGAAAAATAAAAAGGGAATCAAGTGGAAAAGGCTTCCACCGTCTGATGATTCATGCACCATCAGCGTGACTCACCCAGCATTACTCTGCCATTAAAACATGGAGACTAGGCTGATTAGTCACAGTAATGAATTTTTCAAGAAAGGATTCTCCCCTATAAATAATGATGACTTTGTCTGGATAGTGTTAGTGTGACTCACCTTTCCAGCATGCCGGGCAGCACCAATTGTGTCATCTGCAAAAGGAAAACATTCGTGATGGCTGAGAATGCAGACACCAGACAGCCAGAGACCAAGGGAAGCCTCCCTTCCTCCCAGAAGCAGCTGCCACCCCCTCCACCCCAACCTCAGCTCAGGAAAGCAGAGACCATACTTTGCGTAGGCAGTTTATTTTTATTCTACCTGGATATCTTGGCTCTGTCAAGTAGTGTGTGCACTGAATCTGGTGAAACCCAGCTACTAGCATAAGAGTAAAGAGTAAATAAATGTCTTCACTACTCTGGCCGCTAAAGAGCATTAGGACACCAAAGCACTACAGTACATGGATCATCTTTCTCTCCTTACAAAAAGCACCTGTCTTCCTCAAGACTGACTAAATTTACCACCTATGCAAAGACTCAAAACAACATCCAATGCATTTTAGCTAAGATTACTGAGCTTCTCAGTTTAGGATAAAAATAAATTATAGAGCAGCAAGAGCACTGCACAGAACTAGTGAAGATAAATTTCCTACATTGTATTACTTACAGAAAATACTTAAGACCCCAAAACGGTTTTTTTTTTTCTGATTACACAGATGTTTTCACACTGAAAAACCTACATCCCCTTGAGAAAAGAAGCATAGGAAACCTCCTCACTGCTCTGGCAGCTCCTGCTTCCATTAGGACTCCAAGTAATCTATCCACAAGCTGGTTGAAGGATTCTCCAGAGCAGTAATCCTAAAACAAGCTTCCTAATTGCAAACAGAGTATCTCTGACAAAGAAAACAAAACAAGCATTGATCCAAACTTGAACAAAATTGTAATTACAAGTAAAATAGTTCGTTTTCCTACTATGTACTAGTCACAGTCATCCTAAAATACATTTTAAATCCAAAACTTCTGCCTTTAAGAAACAATGTCGAAGTTCAGCTAAAATATTACCCTGCCTCCAACTAACTCTCTTAATAAATGCCACCTCATTGACATCCAGACAGATCAGACAAGAAATACAAATTGCTATCACTTCTGATATCCAAAAGGTGTTCCAACAAAGTTTTTGAGAACATAATGAGAAGGGGGCAATAAAATACTAAAGGCAGCACAAACAGAAACATAATGGTACTCCCACTGATACCAAATTACCTTGATAGCTTAAAACATTGAATACTTTAATAACATGGGAGGAAAAACATACACAAGAAAAGAAATCAGCACATACATGTGCAGAAAACACTTGTAAGCACTTTTATTACAAATAAACAAATCTCATTGTACCAAGCAATTAATTTTACTATCATCATTCCATTACCCCTTACATCTGACTCAATCTGGGATTGGGGTTTTTTTTGTTTGTTTTTATATTTCAACTATAAAACATACCCTTTCAGGAATAAAGGAGAAAAACCAAAAAAGAAAATAATCTCAGTTGATTGCAGATGGCATACAAAGAAACTGGTACAGAAGGGCTGTGTTTTGCATTTTATTCACATTTCTTACTTAGAATAGTTTCTGCCATCAGCCACACTGCATGACAGTTTTGATAAGGGACTGTAAAGGCAGGAGTTGAGCAGACCTTACTTTCATGAAGTTGTTGACATACTTAACTGTCAGCGCTGCCCCAGAAGTCAAACTAAGCATTCGGAGCTGATAAACGTCACCAAGCAAGCAGATCTGATGCAACTTAAAAGAAACCTCAAGCATTAAGTTTCATGTATGAGCTTTTTCATACACTAATGCTTCAAAAGAGATGTAGAAACAACTAGTAATTTTAATGTTAAAGGATAAAAAAAGATTTGGACTGATTTTAAGACTAGTTCCAAGACTGGAATATCTTTCATTTGATGCAAGTTTTATGGTCTCTTCCACAGATTCTTTGGCTAAAAGCAGCATACCCTTTTCGCTTCTCAGGGCAGTGTAATGCTGCATATCATCTCTATAGATTGGCACATGATTGTGGCCTGAAATTGCCTTCCCTTAGGCAATCCATAAATGTTCTAAAAACCAGTACACAATCTCCCACTGTAATGCAGAGGGGACCTCACATTTGAAACTTCTGTCATAAATCCACACAAATGCCATCATGGTCTAAAACCAAATTGCAACCCACTAAGCAGCTCTAACAGTTTATCACAAACCTGCGGGTTACTATTGATACCCAAATGAGTGCACAGAAAAACATGCTACAATAATTGGTGGACTTATACAAAATTAAAAACTATGATGAAGCCATTGACAGCTGAAATACAGCAAAAGGTGCACAATTCAAGTAGAAATCGAAAATCTCTCGCCACCAACTGTGTAAAATGGTTTGTTTCTGAAGTTCAGCTGGACAGGCAATCTTTTTTTTCCCCCTTCACAGAAATATAGTGATGGCAAAACTGGATTTCATACTCAACATCACTTCCATTTGTTTCATTAAAATTAGTATTTTGAGGGCATTTCAAAAATAGGTGAAATAGGGCAAAACCTGGTTTTTCTATCAGTATTTTTACATCATGTGATACGTGAAAAAAGATATACACAAATAGTCAGTATCTATATGTACAGAAAAAAAAAATCATTTTTTTTTAACGAGTGATATAAGAAAACAGCTCTGAGTCAGTCTCACCTGACCCAGCCAAGTCCACACTCAACAAGCACTATTGGAAAAATGCTGCCAAGGTATTCTGCAGCTATATTCAGGTCTGGCAATTTTATATATTGTACACACATATAAAGTATTTCCAGCATTAATTAAAAGAAAACACTAAATAGCAGAAATATAGTTTTCATCACTGATTATGGCATCCATATGTGCTTGCACTGCTGGATCCTTATACAAAACAGCCACATTGGTTAACATTCTTGTCTGCAGTAGTGATAATCTCAGACATGCCATTATGAAATAGGCAGTTCAAAAACAAACACGTAGAACTGAATAAATATCTCCCAGATAAAGAATCCAAATTCTAGCTAAGTCTTGTTCAGAGATACTAATTTCTGCAATGCCATGTATTTCATAAATTGCAAAGCCTTGCAAGTCTGAATGTATAGGAATCACCATGTAGGATGTCAGAGAACATTTGTGTTGTGGTTGTTTCTCTGAAGGTAATCTGATTAAGGAAGGAAGAAGTGTCAGGAAACCTAAAGGGGAGGGTGGGAACTATCCTAAGAAGAGTGTCTTCAGGTGGAGGTCACTCAACATTCTTAGGATTCCTTCACGTAATCATTTTTTCTGAAGAAATACTACTTTCCACCGAAGTACAAGTGCTACAGTCAAAAATGTGAATGTTCCCAAGACTGTGAAGACTCAGGTAATTCCAGACAAGTAGTTATACACTACACTACGTGAAAACTGCCACAACATGCAAAACAAACTTTTTTCCTCCTGAAAATTTGCATTAGAGAAGAGCATGCGTACGTGTGCATATGTGCATCTGAGAAATTTGTTGAGGAAGTCTCCTTAACTCAGAAATTGTTCTCTGATATTTTATACAGTCTGGCAAAAATTTATGTTTAACACACAACCATAAAGCAATAGCTGTTGCAGTTCGTTTGTTTTTCAACTATTTCACATATACACAGAATTTCCTCTCATCTGGAACTGCATTTATTTGATTCCTGGCAACCACTGGTTGTATTGTCCACTCTTCTTCACCAAACCTGTCTTCTACCTTCTAATTTTGGAAAAAGTAACACCATGTTTAGTCCAATGAATGAAAGATTCCTATTTGCAAATACAAAAATGCACAGACTTACGACTAGATTTATGTCCTAAAGCAAATATGCTTAAAAGCTGCTATTAGATTACTAACAAATAGTTAGAAGTTATAATCACATATTTCCAGAGGGGCTTTCTCAATGTGTAAAATTTTGAGTATCTTTTAAGTGATATTCACTCAGATCAGACTAGTAAAACACAGTCAGAAAAGCTGAGGTAAATATTCCAAGTCACCCTTCATATCTTATGGGCCACACAAATGTTATAACAAAGCCAGAAATCCAATGCCACAGTTGTATATTTAGAGACAAATCATTCTCTGTCATGACCGCAAGTCACTCTTTCCACTTCAAAAGGGTATCATCATCTGTAATTAGGGCTACATAAAGACAACAAAGGCTGAAGTTAGAGAACTTGGACAAATTTTCTGCTCAGTTACACAGCTAAGAAGTTTCCCTCATTCAAAAATCTGGGGTGAAATTTTAACAACTCAAAGGAACAACTTTTTTAAAGATCAGCAATTCCCTGTAGTGCACCCACTCACGTACAAAAACATCACTGCTACCATAAGGTAACTCAGAGTGCCTGGGCAGAGGACCCAAACAAGTTCACAGATGCACTAGCTGCTTAACAGAGTTAACTGGCACCATGCCTATGCTACACTTGCCTGCAGACATTATACTGAAAGAGCTAAGAAGCTGCACTCATGCACTGGTAGTTAAATTCATCAGGAGACCTATTCTCATTATATTCTCATCCATTGAATTTTTTAATGCCCCCCTCTTCTCTCAGTAACTTCTTAATGCAGCTTATACCCCAAGCCAAACAAGAATGATTTATATGTATTTGTAAAAACTAGGAAGTAAACCTGATGTTAACTCAACAGGAATTCACACAGTAACCCATGTGGACATGTCAGGGGCACAGGACATACAAAGGGAACTGTGAGCATAACGTGCTGCAAGTCTTGTTCATTATCAAAGACTTTCCTTTGGGCAACAGTTTTAGAAAAGGAAGGTTTTCCTGTTTAGATCCACAAACTTTTCGAGTCCAGTTTAAAAGGGAAAAACTCTTAAAACATACATCTTTCACACCTTGCCCTTTACAGAGGAAAAAGACTACTCAAATAATAAGGCTGAACTTCCTCTTTTCCAGCGGTGAAATATGTACGTATTTGTGTCAGCCCCGAATCTACAGAAAGGTACAGAACTCTAGGATTTCCTAAATTTCCCCAAGTTACTTGTACTTTGAAGAAAAAATCCCTAGTGATTCTCTGACTATTGCTGAAAAATATTTATCACAGCTACACTTCCCTTCATCTGGCTTTCTGTGCCTCATGCTCTCAGGTTCAAAGTCATCAAGGTGGGAAACCGCAGCATTGAATTTCTCCCTCTGGACCATCTGAATGATACTCATTGCCACCTTCACAGAACACTTACTCCTTTTCCAAACACTGTCAACTCTCCCTCTCTGTTATAAACTTGTATTATGTACTTTGCTAAATCATTTTTCCCACTTTTGATTATGACTTTGAATATAAATGTAAAGAAATCTCTTGACTGCACTGGAATACACACACAAGGATCTCTTCTCACAAGTCAGTGTTGCCACTGCCCTCAGAATTATGTTCCACTTACACAGCAAATATAGAAATTTACATGGGTTCTAGCAGGGAACAAGCAGTTACTACATACCTGATTTCTGGTAAGGTACTTTTACAAATGTGGCATTAGGCTTCACTATCCCATCTGAACACTCACTGGTGAGAGAATCCTTTCAGGATTATTGCTCCCCAAGCTTTACTTCTTTCTACACATAGGTCTGCAAGAGAGTATTTGCCCTCTTTCTCAAATACACTACCTTCCTCTCCTTCTTTCAGTTTTGTATTGGTTGTTGTTGTTGCTTTCTTTCCTAAACTGAGTTTCAGACTTTAGTAATAGAGTTATACCCATGTCCTGCCAGGATTCACAATCTGGTATAATTCACCTCTCACTCTACTCCATTACAAGGGCAGCTGACACTTCAACATGAAGTATTTATACATCACAGAATCAGAATCACAGAATATTCTGAATTGGAAGGATCCACAAGGATCATTGAGTCCAACTCCTAAGTGAATGGCCCATACAGGGATCGAACCCATAACCCTGGTGTTATTAGCACCATGCTTTAACCACATGAGCTAATCTCATTTTGCATTCCAGAGAAAATCCTAAGTATCTCAAGTGTAATGACAAAAACGCTTGTTGTAGGACTACTAGCCTGTCTTATTATACTCAGTATAAAATGTGAGAAAGGTGATCCACGCGAAGATTACCACAGACACCAAGAGATGTACATATAATTTACTCTCCCCCTTCCTCTGTTAATGCCAATTTCCAACCAAAGCTCGGCCTGCAAGCCAAAAGTTTACATTCCCCCGCAGCATAATAGCTTCCAAACCAATTCAGCTTCTTGCTTAATCAACCATTAAGCCAGCACTCCCTCAACTACTTAGTCCTGCTCATTTTTCAAGGGAACACAAGTTTGTGCCTCACTCCCAATTCAATTAGCATACTGCCATGCTGCAAACAGAAATAACAAACTTGCAGTTCCTTACATACCACGTATCTCTTGCAGCTTCCAAAAAAGAAACAAGGGCTCCCTGAAGTATGTGAAACTCTTCTCTGTGCTCATTATCTACACTTGTTTCCCCTGGACAACAAGTCTAGCATCCTTGGCTTTCAGGATATTAATCCAACAGGCAAGCCAATCTTAATTGTTTTCCCAAGTGAAACTAAAGGCTGTAGCATACAAAGATGGATTGACACAAAATGATGCAGTTAATACAAAAGAACTATGACTAGAACTATACACAACAACTCTAATTTTGGTTTCTTCACACTGCTGGTCAGTGAAAAAAACTAAAGACTTTTATCTGATATTTTACTCAATCCCAGAAACATTTGGTTTGTGTCTCAAGATGCAATGAGATATCCAAAAGTTATAATAAAAACCCACGTTATCTGAACAGACACCAACAATCATTAAAGTTCCACTACGTAAATCCCTCCAGAACCTTCAGATGAAATTATGACAGGAACCATGAAACTACACATACTACCTCGTCTTCTTCCCCATTGATCTGTCATCTCAGTCTTGGTATCTTACTGTCTTAAAGTCTCAAGCTCTCCAAGAAAATACCATAAATGAAAATTCATTCTATTTACGGCATCATGAAGAACCTTAACATTTCTTGTTTTGTGTATTATATGAAGACCAGAGCCACTCCCGCTCTGCACAGCACCATAAAAACGTGGTATTACCCAGAGTGCTTAAAAAGAATCTGCTGTGGTGAGGGACAAGGTGGTATTTAGTCAGTTTTTTTTAAACAGTGTTTTAAAACAGGTGAGATTTTCAATGTGTTTTAAGCAGTTTTACATAGCTTATCCACAGGAATGTACATGGTGCTTTGAAAGCAGATCACAGTAATCAACATTCATTCCAGACTGAGTGAGTCTCTAAACTGTACAAGAGTGGAGTTCACAGGTGACCTACTCCAACAGTGCTCTAAGGACGTGATGCGGGCAGGCAGCATGGAACAGCGTTTGGGAAAGGCACGTTTAAAAGCTCTGATAGCAAACAAGTTCTCAAACACCTGGTAAAATTCCATAGGAGATACTTTACATTGGGAAAAGTATTAAACAGCAGAACTGACTAGGCTGACAATTTTTCCTGTAAGGTGAAGATGGGATCTTATCTCTCAGCACACTCCTTCTTACACAATGCATATCTCCCTCAGAAATCCAATCAGCTGACCAATGGAAAAAAAGATGGATCAAAAAGTTAAGGCATGAGAATTACCTTTAAAAATCACTTATATTTGCGGCAACAAGACAGACGTTAACATTTCTGCAGAATCAAACTGAGCTGAGTATTTTGACTTTCCCACTTCAAGCCTACAGTGTTTCATCCAGAACTGCAGTTATTTGACATGCATGCTAGAAGAGTTGTTGTCCAACAGGTGTTCCTGATGGCACATGGCACAGGGGACAGGGGCTATTGTTATCTTTTTGGCACTAAGAAAGTTTGAGCTAAAAAGCAAGGAAGTGGATGCTCCAGAACATAACAGAACAGTTTATATGACACCACCCACAAGGATCTTGAGATACTGTGAGCAGAACCTGAATGGATACTAGCAAAACCTGTTCTGCCTCTCCTGTACAAATAATATTTTAGTGAAGAACTCAGTGCTCTCTTCAATTACAAACTTCATGTTTCTAATCAGGCCAGAAGGGAGAGTACTATTATTGTTCTTAAAAAACACTTATACCAATGGATTAGAAATGGTATCAACCTAAAACACTGAACTAAATATTCACACGATTACATCCTCAAAATCTAAGTGAAAAGATAAAAAGACTTTTCCTAAATTCATTTTTTCATATCATGATTCTCTAGTTCTATGGGTTCTTCTGAAAAAATGTCTTACAGATGGTACATATCTCTAATGTGCTCTTCTTCCCAAAACAGAAAGCATCTGGCATGCCTACTGTTTAATTACACAACAGGCTCATGCAGGAGGAAACATTTTCAAGCTTGGAATGTTATGCTCAAACTCTGATTATACTTAGCAGCAGAAGTTGTTCATGGTCAAGAGAAAAGTTTTCAACAGAAGGAAAAACACTATTAAAACACAGGAAGTAGATCCTCAGTAAGTTCTTATGTCCAAATACAATCACCTTAGAATGTAAAGGGGCTGGGAGGATGCAAATTTTACAAGAAACTGTACAACGATTTTGTTACATTGTTGGCTGACACTGATCATAAGCATGATAACTGAAGTGATAAACCACCATTAGTCTACCCTGCAAAACAATACAGTCTGGGTGCATCTCTGGAACTTTGGGCATATACTGAGTTAAACTATTATTCCACTCCACTGTCTTCAGAAATACATATTAAAATAATGTATCTGTATTTTTTCTACTCTAACAAAATGCTCCCACGAAGACTGACACCCCAAATTCTTTTATCACTGAATAGTGAACTCCCTCTGCTGGCACAGCACAGATGTCACACCTTGGCAGAGGCATTCTCAGTACACTGATCTCTAAGAGGTCTATGCATGACAACACACATGTACACCTGATGCAGCTCTGTCAACAAAAAAAACACAAGGCTGCTAAATGGCTTCCATAAGAAAAAACTTCCAAAGGTGCCCATTAATAACTGACTTCTCGGATGAAATCTTGCAGGGTGCAACAAGACACCATGGGCCCCAATCCTTCCCAGTCAAGTAAAAAAATCTGTACTTGCCAGGCTCACAGTCATTTTCAAAGTGAAAGGTTTCTGACGAGTCTCTGTTGTAGCATTTCTAACTTTCCAACAAGTAGTTCTAAGACGTCAAACAAACACATGCAAAAGTAAGCGTTTGTAGCAGCAAGCTGACATCACAAATTTTCACTGCCTATGTTTTGATAAAGTGTGAGAATCTTATGGAAGCATTGTTTTAAGAGATGCTGTGCCTCCTCACATGGAAACAAATCCCTTGTTAAGAGTTTACACTCCCCAAAACCACTGTACTAGGTGAATTTAGAACTTGCCCTAAACAGCAGAGCTGCAAGAAAGTCAAATATTTCAAGGTAGCTTTGAAACATCTAATATTTCAGCTCTGAGCCTAAAGGTTAACCCTCAGCTAATGGAGAGACAAGTTTTGTTATGCAGAAGAAGGTTTAGCAGTGAATAGTCACAAGGAGTTTCATCAGCACTCACTGGTAATACACTAACCAATTCCCTGTGTCATGTTAACAACTGTTATTCCCTCTGTCCCCCCTTTCTAAGCTTTCACATACTAGGATGAAAATATCAGTTTTGAATGGGCCTCATCTTAATAAACAAGAGAAGAGCTATACGTTTTAGCCTGAAGTCAAGTTGATCCACTTGAGTACAGTGGTGAGTGTCCCCATCTCTCATGAGGGAGACCGAGGGTTCAATTCCCGCCAGGGGGGCAGTGGTGCCGTTTAAGAGTTGGACTCAATGATCCTTGTGGGTCCCTTCCAACTTAGAATATTCTGTGATTCTGTGATTTCTTCTCAATAAAACCTTCAGTTTAAAGATCAAAACAGGAAGGTAACTCCTGAACTAAAGTTATTGCCTTCTAGTTTAGTGAGTTTGGTTTTCCTTCTTGCTCATATATTTTGCAGAAAATACTTAAGTGCTTTCTCACTACAGTGTACAAAAACCTTAGGTATGCAAAGACGAGGGCTAACCGATCCAAGAAAAACAGATGCAGGGGGACAAGAGTGAATAATTTACAAGAAGGACTAGAAGAACAATAGTGAAGAAGAATTAAGTGCTGTTCTGTGTACATACCATGCTCTCCCAAATAGCTAATAGCCATCTTTGCAACAAGTTGTATTTCACACAACAATCAAAACAGTCCAATATGACAGTCATAACCTCTGGTTTTCTTCAAGAGGAAAAGTAAACCTGTGGTCTAACAGGTGAAAGTAATGCCCTCAGACAACTGAAACTTGCTTTCTGGTTTTTAATTAAGATATCAGGAACAAGCCTTGGTAACAGGGTACGTACCTTACAAACAGACATGATGTTAATGTTGATCATTTCATCGATTGTCTGCAAGAGAACAAAGTTTGGGGGTTTGCTTATTATAAGTTATTTGACCAGTATACACCCTCTGGGTTTAAGTGCTGGGGTAAATTATTCGGCTTTACTCCTTGCCTTCCTGCTTAACTATCAGGAACAGTGAACAGGCTTTCAAAGCACAGTCTGCAAATTGTTCTTGGTCAAGCTTCATCTCTGATTAGGGACTAAAACTAATAAAGAACAGCATGGATCTATTTCAAACAGAGTTAGGAAATACAGTGTTAATGTGATACTTATGAACTTGAATAAATTCTTATATTTAGATATGTTCAGAAATTAACTATGCATTGTGCTCTTCAGCATTCTATAAGAGTGTCTTAGTAACTTAAGAGTTTACTCATCAGGTTAAAAACTGAGATTTTTTTTTTTTTTTGCTAAACATTATGAAGCTTATTTGAAGGTGATTAAACAGAAAACACAAAACCACAGTGGACATAGTGAGATACAGGAGTTTTGGAAACAACATCATGCACCAGTGAAATTGTTCATAATCAGAGTTTTAATGTATCCAACACAACCAAGATTGTCCCTAAACTGTGAACAGTCTAAAACGGTCATATTTAATTTCCACAAGTGTTATGGAATATGCAGCTTCCATCCACAAAGTTTCTTTCTTCCATTCAGTCACCTAAGAAGCCCCACACACATGCTAAAGCAGCTCAAGAACAACAGCCAGATGAGATCATGGACAGGACCAGTGACCCCAGGGCCTTCGTCTAAAATACAAACGACACAGCAAAGAAAACTATGTAAAGACCACCACCAAAAAGTGAGACTGCCATCGTCCAAATTGTGTTATACTGCTTATGTAAATCTCAAAGCTTTTTTAACATTTAATTCTAAGCAGAAAACCTCCTTATGTGGGTTCCTTTACCAACCCTAAATACTTTGGCCATATCTGCTTACCATAGTAGAACAATAGAAGTTACCACAAAAGCACTTACCTTATCCAGTTCTGGAACGTCAATAAAATATTCAGGATAAGCGTATGATATTCCCACATTGTTGACTGAAACAAAAGCATGAATAAGACCATTTGAATGCCACCAGATTAATGACAATTTTCAAACAACTCTCTTACAGACATTCTAACTGCTTTAGCCAAGTTTCCTTAACTGTAAATATACCTGTACACCACTGGAATGCGGGAGCGCATTGTCAGATTAAAATTTTAAACGTTAATTCTCCAGTTGTTCAAAAGCTGGCATACTCAGCATCTCACACCCACCTCCACAGGCTGCCCCTGCACACGTGAGGGGGCACGGCGGGCTCTGCGGGGTGTTGGGGCAGAAGGCAGCACCCAGTGCCTGGCAGGAGAGCAGGTGAATTCGTTCCACATGTTTTTGTTTCCCGATAAATGCACTCGTGAAGTGGCACACGGGGCACAGCCCCTCCCGCCCGTGGGGGAGCGGCAGCCGCAGTGCGCGGGGCGGCCGCGAGGTGGCAGCACGAGCCCGGGCCGGGCGCTGTCCGCGGGGGATCCGCCGGTTTTGGGGGATCCGCTCCGCTCTCGGTGCCTCGTTACGCGGGGATTCACCGCAGGAAAGCGTTCCCCCCGCCACCGCCACACCTGCAAAACCTTTCCCCGTCAGCACCATTTAGGGTTCACCGAGAAAGTATGAATTACTTAAACCTCGGTGGTTTCTTTTACCATACGTCAGACTGGTTTTATTCTCGAACATGAAACCAATGTCCATTCCTAAATCCCAATCCAACCCGGGGAAAACTTCTAATTCCCTCCAAACCCAGTGCTGCTCTGTAGCCTCCAACTCCATACAGCACATTGATATGGAAACAAAACACAGCAACCAAATGGGATCTCCGCTTCCTAAGTATCTGTTGTTCATCTTACGCAAGTGAATCGCGTGACATGTGGTTGCTGTGGCAACATTTTACATTTATATAGTGTGTTACACCCCAGAGAATCCCCAAGTGCTATGTATGCTCAACAGCACTGTGCACCTCCAGGCAGGATTCTGCACTGGGACAAGGAACGTCGTCAAAAGACACTGATGCCTTTAAAAAAAGTTAAAAATAGCACCAGTGCCCAATGCTATCATTTTAACATCCCGCCAGAAAGATATTTCAGTAGTAATAGGGATTCCGGATGTGCAAGAAACAGGTAGGAGAGATTCTGGCGAAGTGCATCAACTTCATTCGGAGATTTCCTCAAGTAACAGCTCTTTTAGTCCAGATCTTACTGTGTTTATGGAAGTTCGTTAGTCATGTTGTGTTTCAAATTTTTAACTTTTAACTAACCTTTAAAAATTGAGATAAGGAATTAGGGAGAACCGGGAGTTGGCAAATTCCCAGCAGACATTTGCTATATTTAGAAAGATCGAAAAGTTCTAAAAAGGAAGAAGATACAATCTTCTTGTTGCCAGAGTGAACTACATTTTTTTCCTTCTTTTCATCCTAAAATAAACTATGTTTTGGTCTATCTCTCTGGAAAGGATTTTGGCTATGAATTATGGCAGGGTTATGGGACTAACCTTGGTAATTCCAAATTTAGAATATATATATGATTCATGCTACAGAGAGTCGCACAAAATTCACACTCTTTGCTGCAGACTGGCTCCCAAATAGGCAACCTTCCACTTTCAGCAATCATGTCTGCAGCAAGTTTGCAACAGACCACTAAAAAAATCAGGGTTTGATTTGGTACTACCATATTTTAACTAGAAAAAAAACGGATAATCACAGGGTAAGATACTGTCCAGCATAATCTCCTTTCAAAAATTACAGCTATTTAAGAATGGCAAAAGGAAGATTTCCCACCTCTGCTTGTTTAACATACTGCTGTAGCTAGCACATGTTCTAAGTCACTGACAGACGCTGTTTTGAACACACAGCAAAACATTATGCAAACTCTTTTAGCCCTCGTACGTGGGTGAGAAGAAGCTTCCAAATAAGAAGTTTACAAGGATTTCAATCTGTAAGTACTTTAGTTAGTCTGTGCAACTACATAATTAGAAGCTCGTTCTTGAGCAGTACGTGTGGAGACTCCTATGTCTCCAAGTACAAGGTTAAAAAATAATCAGCATCGATCACTGGCAACTGTGCTGCGCTACCAACGCTTCTCATACCGACTGTTCCAGATGAGACCTGAAAGAAAATATGCTGGAACCCGAGAACTCATCCTGCTCTCATGGCTGTTCTCATTTAAACCCATGTTTTCCTTCAGACACACATGAAAAATGCAGCTCAACAAAAGCTATATTATGGGCTGCAATAAATGCTACAGAATTTAAAATACAAGGCACTAAAGCATGAAATTAGCTGCTATAAAAAAAAAATTAAGACATTGTCTTTCTGGAGTAGCCATCACCCGAGTTGAAAATTACACTGGACAGTGGTTTCTGTGAATAAATACATCTGTATCTGGGGAAAAGACTAGACCTATATATCATGTAATCTGTTGATCTCAAGAACAAGATCTACTAAAACTGGTAGTGATTAGTTAGAAGAGAGGTTTTTGTAAACCTGCACTGACAACGGCTGCAAGAAAAAAAAGCAGAGGAACTCAGCTACAGAATACACAACTCTAGAGCATTCAGTTGCTATTTTTACCATGTTTTTAGTCAAGGTGCTCACCCAAATAACAGCAAAAACCAGGCTCTGTTTGAGGAATGTGCTTGTTTTACTGTAATAATCTTACACAAAATTTGAGATACACACTGCTTTAGTACCCAGTTTGTGCAAGACTGTAAGAAGTCAGATTTTCATGATTTTGTACATCACCATAAGCTAATCAAAGCCTAAGAAACAATAAAAATCCTTCCAGTGTGGATATGTACCTC
The DNA here is from genome assembly GCA_013390025.1 of Pitta sordida. Taxonomy (NCBI): domain Eukaryota; kingdom Metazoa; phylum Chordata; class Aves; order Passeriformes; family Pittidae; genus Pitta; species Pitta sordida. The sequence goes on from WEKX01026225.1 coordinate 36,533, forward strand.
ATACAGTGAAATGTTTGCTGGTGTTTTGAGATACTTAAATGATCTCCTATTCTGCAGCAATTGCTTCGTGACAGGCAGCTTGCAAGCCTTACATTCTGAGTGGATTTTGACAGGATGGATTAGAATACAGGTTAATTTTACTCTCCAAAGTTTCTTTGGAACTTATTTCCTTCAGAAACAAGAAATAAGGCATTCAAAGCTTTGACACAACTACTTTTTACACAAAACACTTCCTAGGCAGTTGAAGTTACTCAAGTGGCTTTGAATTTTCATAGCAATTAAATACTGGATGTCATGAGTTGTATGTACTCAAATCTATTAGAAGTCCTAGGGAATATTCTGAGCTTTATCCTTTAATGTTATTTTTTTAATTGCATTTTTATATACACAGTTTTTGAGCATTATTTCCAAACATTGTACAAGATTGATCTATTAGTAACAAAGTTCATATACATAGTATATCATCATGTGAATAACAAATCTGCTTTGAAATATGCTTAAAATACTCCACAGTTCTAGCTCCACTTACTGTAATTCAGGTTATAAAAATGAGTTTTGTAGTGAGGAGTATTTTATTAGATGACATGTACTAGTAAATGTCTGAGCCATGTGACTTTTCATGTGTTTAACCATCACAGGTTCTCATCCCTATACTGAGTAACTGTAGAAATACTGTACAGGATATGCTTCCAAGGGAAAAACCACAAAACTGATAAGCGACTACCTTTACTCCACAGCTTCAGGTAAACTACCGTTATGTTTAAGCCCTTCTTAGCTTGTGGTAAAACATCTTTTTGACATCACATCTGTTCTACATTTGACAAAGTAACTGAAGGGGTCGTCTTGTCTTTCAAAGGACTCCCACACCACCCACACTCTTGCAATGTAGGAAATCCTACTGAGTCACATTGCATTGCCACCAGCAAAAGAACCACAGTTTATCAACATGACCAGAACACACCTAAAACTTTGGAAGCAGGAGACAGTTACTTGATGTTATATTCTAAGGATTAAATTTCAACGTGTCTATGTATAATTAAAAACTAATAGTTCTCCCACAGGGCTCTACTCCTAAACTGAGTACCTCCTAAGCAAAGTATCTTGGGTTTGCTTAGGTTCTAAGATGGCATTAGGTCATAGAACCACAGAACAGTTTGGGTTGGAAGGGATCTTTAAAGGTCATTAGTCCAATCCCTCTGATGTCTTCAACCCGATCAGGTTGCTCAGAGCCCCATTCAATCTGGCCCTCAATGTTCCCAGGGATGGGTCGTCCACCACCTCTCTTGGAAAACCTGTTCCAATATTTCAGCACCTTTTCTTCCTTATTCCTAATCTAAATCTAACGTCTTTTAGTTTAAAGCCATTACTCCTTGTCTGTAGCAACAGGCAATGGCTGTCACAGTGCATGCAATCATAAGCTAAAGAGCCTTTAACAATCACAGAATAAAACATCAAAAACATTCAAAAAGCATCACAATTCCTAGAAGGTAGACACATGTGTAAGCACTATCTCACGCAGTGTATCAACAGCAAGCTAGAAAACATATCAAACATGCAGCAACATAGCTTTAGTCAGACAAAATACCTTTTGAGCATTAGTTTCAATAATATGGGAAAAAGTTAGTAGGCATGCCAAGACAAAACACCAACATGAAAGATATTGAAAGATCAGATACAAACCTAAAACACCGATTTCCAGGCCTTCCAATCCTGCTTTGATTCTACCGTAAATATCTTCCCTCTTTCCAAAGTCTACCACAATGACTTTTGTTTCCATTTTGTATTTCTCCACTAGAAAAAAAAAAACAGTTTTTAAAAGTTGAAGTTTGAAATAGTTGCCATTTAGATATTAAGCCTGTACTAGTTATTTAGGTTTTACAGAACATTCTTTTAAGCAGCTGATATCACACACGAGCATTTTCATTTCTGCAACAGGAATCCTTGAATTTTAACATAACCTGTACAAGAAGTTTGTGACATTAAGCAGCTTTTGGTGAGAACACCAATTCTCATATGATTCAGCACATTTTGTTTGTAAGGGACAACAAAGGTGGCAAGAAAGCGAATTATACAGCTTTACACAGAATAACAAAAATGGAGAAATCTGAAAATGCACGTACACAACAGTGTTCAACTACAGCTTGACAAGAACACTGTTTTCCAATTTAAGCTTCAGACCAAGCAGAACAATTCTTGACTGCCCTCTTTCAAGTCTCACTTCTGATCCCATAAAAAATTTTCAGTCTTTATGTTTTGAATATGTATCAAAAAGGGATTATGTGGGTGAACAATGGCAGAACTTCAAATTTGATCATTCCCAATCTTTCTGATATGCTGTCATCTCCACCCCCTAACAGAAAAAAAACACATGTAGCCAACAACATTTTCAAACAGAAGCAAGCAAGTAGTAAAGGTAATTCATAAAAAGCAACTCTGCTTCAATCAAGCTCAATTACACTGAATTAAAACCAGTACAATGTCCTCTCAGACGTCAAAAAGCAGAACAGTAGTTTAACATCGCAGCATCTCTGTTCCGCTGCACCCGACTCCCACCCTAGTGTTCCTTAAGGGACTCGTATACGGCTCAAAAAGGATTTTGCAGCACTTTGCCCCTAGAGCCATTCATAAAAACAGTGCCATGTTAAAGTAAAGGAACCATTCACAAAAAGATTAGAAGCAGTCAGATTCCCATGATGCTCCTTCCCATTCAAGGGAAAGCTGCGACTCCCATGATCCTGCCGTCCATTCATGCAGAATCATGAATCTACTGAACTCTCTGGTTTGCTGGCTGCCTCCCCTCCCCCCCCCCACAATATCCCTAATAGCAGATGACATTATTTCTGCTCCTTTTCCCTCTCCCCATCATCAACCTCTTCATCTCTCCTGAACAGCTGCATTGTTTAAAAATCCCCTGAGAGATGTTGCTATGTCAAATATCGACGTAAATAGCATTAAGCCCCTACTGCAGCAGCAGTCTTGTGATCGCGTCAGAAGAAAATCAAGTTCAACATAGGGGGGGGGGTTAGAAATGGTCTATTTTTGAACAGATCTGTTATAATGTTTAGCACACACATTTGTTTTTTTACAAGACAAAGAATTAAGGGCAATGCTAGAGAGACACACCTACTTTGTGCAAATGGACTGGATGGGCAAAGCCCAAGTCACACACCTTACACACGTGCCATTTTTAACTGTTTTGTGAGATCTCCAGCTGTCTTCACCGCCACTCAGGTCTTTCATGAAATGCAAGTTGCTTAAAGGACCCAAACACCGCTCTCACAAATCTGCTCAACTGGTACTGTTTCTTTTATACTAAACACTCGTCATTAGGTTTGTTATTAATCTATCTTCAAAGACTTTTGAAATCACTACAGGGATACTGAGAGGACAACATAAGGAAAAAGTCTGAAGACATAATATATTATAAATAGAAAAAAAATAAAATGTGCTCACACTACTATTCATGTAAGAACTTTCTTCGAGCTTTTAGAAAATTAGCAGAGTCATTACATTTGAGGCAGTTAAGCAATACGTACATCTTTAAGAAGTTGCAGCACCCTTTGTGGGCAGAGGGCAGTGCATAAAAACATGTGAAAAGCAGAAAGTCTGCCTACCAGTATGGCCAGAGGATAATGTCTTTCTGCTTGCTGTGAACACTCAAAAAAATCCTGTAACTTCTGCATACCCTGTGCTCTGTCCCAGAATCTGTGATAGCTGGGATGATCCACTACCTCAGAGAAAGGACTAAAATGTTTCCCTGTCAAATGAAAATGCAAACAGCATTAAATCACTTCTGTGTGAACTTGGTCTAGTAAACGGTACAGAATAGAACATTTGTGCTCTGCTCTGCATGAAAAAATGGAAATGAGAATTTAGTTGATCTTAATCCTAAAGATGCTACCAAACAGACAGGCTAGAAGAGAGTAGAGCATGGTCCTGTTTCATTTGCCAAAAAGACTGAGATGTAGAGTAACACAGAAAGGATATCTAGCAGTGTCTGGGCTATTGCTGTCCAAGAGAAAACCTGAAACTCCTTAATGGAGTTTTCAGCTTGAGGACCACGAGGTACTGGAGAGCCATGAGGTTCAAGGAGGGTAACAAGCCAGTTTCTGCAGTCATAACTAGAGGATCTGAAAGAGCTGATATTACCTGCCAGCATCTCCAGCATTCCTGCTGCTATTTTGAAAAGTGAATCTAATGTTTCATCTTTGGTACAGGTACTTCAATGCTCCTTAGTGGGAGACTGAATATTGTAACATCGTGTTGTCAATAACTGTGCAGCAGTCAGTCATCACCTATCCGGAAGATAGGAAATGAGTGTCCCCATCTCTCATGCGAGATACCGGGAGTTCGATTCCCGCCAGCGATGGAGCGGTGCTGTTGAAGAGCTGGACTCGATGATCCCTTGTGGGTCCCTTCCAACTCAGAATATTCTGTGATTCTGTGAAATTAAATCCAGCAGATCTCCTTCAACATTCTCAACTCTAACACACAAGTTTTTTAATAGTCTCATTTACTAAAAAACTCAGGTAAGATCAGTATTGACCATGCAAATAAGTTTTAGCCTAAACATGCACATGTCCAGTTAATTTACAGGATCTGTACGATCTTAGCCAAGACCTCTGGTAATTTAGCAAGAGATCAGCTGTGCACAACAGTATCCTAGTAAACCAATAAAAGCAGACATGATCTTCTGCAGTCACACCATCATTTGAGAAACAGGCTGCTGATCACGAACAAAGCCTTGACAGAACTTTTTCACAGCTGTGGGAAGGCTGAATTAACTAACAGTTACAATGGTGATAGATCAGGATGGTATAAACGTTGCACAAGAAAAGAAGGCAAAGTGAATTTTTGCAGAAGATACTGAAATGCATTCTTTGTAAGATCCAGACAGCAACCTAAGAATGCGGTCAGACTGAAGAAGCAGAGGCAAAGTAATGTCACAGTCTGACACAGCTGTCACGCAAACAAAGGCAGTACATAAAATACACATTAGAAGAGGAATCTAATATAACTAAAAAAAAAATGCCCATTTTTGCACCAGTGGTAAAGAACTACTGACTCCCTGAGGCATGTCCCCATTCTGCATGTTCCTGCACAATACAGGATGAGACAGTCTGGAAACAAATATGCTATTTAACTACATTTTTCACACCATCAGAAGTACTAACACTTTCATATATACGTAATCCTCTGAATCACAGAATCACAGAATATTATGAGTTAGAAGGGACCCACAAGGATCATCTAGTCCAACTCACCATCTAACACCCGTACAGAGACCGAGAGCACATCCCAGAGCATAACACCAACCTAGATCCCTCACAGTCCAGCAGGCCACTCCGAGCCGGAAGGGGCCCAGGATCATCCAGCCCTACATCCCCCAGCTAGACCATGTCACTAAGCTCCTCATCCAGTCTTCTCTTAAACACCTCCAGGGATGGCAACTCCACCACCTCCCTGGGCAGCCCATTCCAATATGCAATTACTCTCTCTGTGAAAAACCGCTTCCTAACGTTAAGATTAAACCTCCCCTGGCGTAGCTTGAGGCTGTGCCCTCTCGTTCTGGTGTCGTCAGCCTGGAAGAAGAGGTCTACACCCATCTGGCTGCAACCTCCCCGCAGGTAGTTGTAAACAGCAATGAGGTCGAAGGACACACTACCTTCAATACCCCAGAAGAGGACTCCAAATAGTGTCTCAAACCTTGGTTAAGATGCTACTTATTCAAAATAAGCATAAAGACACTTAAACAGTCATTTCAGGTTTTATACAAACACTATCAAATGTTCATGAAATCTCATGCAAACAATTTTATTAGAGACCCAGTTTGATATTTAAAAATCAGGACTAAATTGCCAGTTTCAGGATCTTAACTAAAATTATATTCATGCATTCATGAATGCTTTAATTTATCAGTAGTTCACAGGAAATGAACAACTACTCTACTACAGATGCGACTTAGATGCTTACTTACAAACGCAAGAGCAAAGGTCTTGTGTTCTTTAAGGAGGTGCAGAGGAGACCCCTTTTCTACCGTATGTTGGAAGCTCTGCCTTCGCATGCCAAATGAAGTTAGTTTGTAGCTGAAGGATCCTAAGTGAAAGATGCTGCAGCACTGCTGGGGGGGCAGAGGAAAGGCAAGAAGTAATACACAAGGAAAACAGACTGGTGGAGCTGGAAATCATGCACTTCAGCAGGAGGGAGAACTGAGGCAAGAGAGAACTAAAGACAGAAAGGTACACAGAGGATGACTCAGTGGCAGAAAGCACAAGCACACCAATATCACCCTGAGGAACAGAGAACAAGACATAACCTGATTTCTCGTCTAAGATGGTCAGTTACAACCTTACTGGATAAAGCAAAAGCTTAATTAAATCAAAGACCAGATATGGCTAGCTTACAGGAAATTTATCCAGTGTCTTGCTATGCAAGGAAAATGCTGATCTAAACTATCAGGAAAGTAAGGCACACCTTTCCTACTAAAAAGATTCACATGCAAAATAGCACCATATCAAAATAGCACCACATTGCCCTAAACGCCAGAAAAAAATACCATACTGGAATTTAAAAAAAAAACAAACAACAAGTGGAAAGTTAGAAACTACAGTGCTCTACACCCCAAATAATGACAAATAACAAACTGTAAAATGGTTAGGAGGTAAGCATCATCCATTTTTTTTTTCTTTTTGGAAGTTTGCACATAAATATTCACTTTGGCCACAACAACCCCATGCACTGCTATCGGCTGGGGGAGGAGTGGCTCGAGACTAGTGTAGTGGAGAGAGACTTAGGTGTACTGATTGATAAGAAACTCAATATGAGCCAGCAGTGTGCCCAGGTGGCTAAGAAGGCCAATGGCATCCTGGCCTGCATCAGGAACAGTGTGGNTGCTAATCTAAACTATCAGGCAAAGTAAGGCACACCTTTCCTACTAAAAAGATTCACATGCAAAATAGCACCATATCAAAATAGCACCACATTACCCTAAACGCCAGAAAAAAAACAACCATACTGGAATTCAAAAAAAAAAAAAAAGTGGAAAGTTAGAAACTACAGTGAGCTACACCCCAAATAATGACAAATAACAAACTGTAAAATGGTTAGGAGGTAAGCATCATCATTTTTTTTTCTTTTTGGAAGTTTGCACATAANTGTAATTGAAAGCAGCAGCCCCCCCTAAACTGAAACCTTGGTTAACAAGCTAAGAAAATGCTAAGGAACTTTACAGACACAGACGAACCGGGGTTGAAGGAAGGTTTCCCCAGAGGAGCAAGCTTGCGTACTTCGATGCAACAGCAAACACACACTAGTCTGGTGGCCAGGAGAAGCAGCTCAGTTTACCCAAGAGAAGCATTGTCAGTGTTCATGGAGTCTGTCATACAAAGTCTTCCTGGGAAACGGGAAAACTACAAGATCGTCATCCCCAATGAAATAACATTAGTTCTTGAAACACCTGTTTCAACGCAGTTTGCTACAGCAACTTGAATCCACATCAAGAATGTTGAGACAAATCCACTCAACTTTGCAACAGAGAGCTTCAGAATATGAGACTCACATTGTAAAAGCAGGTACTGGGAACAGTTCTGTCAAGATTGGAGAAAGTACATTAAAACCTCTTGCTAGAACTGAAGCATCTCATCACTTTACACTCAAAGCATCACATAAATATTGCCATCACAGTGATGTCCCATAATCCAACTGCTTGCAAAAACATAGAGGAAGTCTTACTTGGTCTTTAGCTTCAGGATGGCCAGAGAAGCAAGCAAAACAGTAGAAAAATAGCTCTCTCTTTCTGGATATTGGCTTCTGGATTAGGGTGAGTTTTCCCACTGCAGTGATACTGGAAAGATGGCATCTTTATTTGTGGATGTAGTTGATTCTCCTTACCTAAGCAAATTTTTCCTCTTATCTCTGATGAAGAACAGAGCTTGTAACCACTGAACATAGGGTAGGGAGCTGAGAGAAACGCAAAACATGAAAACCTCCTGCTTTTTATTACTGTATCTATGCAGGACAGAGAGGAAGAAGAATTTAAGACTACAGAGTGGCTGCTGATACCACTACAAATTGGTTTTAAGGGAGAGCCATTTATTTTGGGAATGTATCCAATTTGGGACTTTCAGCATTTACGGAAGTAACTCACATTGTCATGGATGAATGGAACCTGTTTTTTCAGAAGGACCAAGTACTTTCAGACTGATGAGAGCAGATGGTTATTACACAGTGATATACTATTGGCCATACAGAAGCATGTTAAAATCAGCTTGGTATAGCATGAGCTAGCTTTTTCTCATCATTTCGAAGTGGGGAAAACTCTGAAGCTGAGTACTGGTAACCTAAGGAACAGCTAAAAGGAAGCTCTGTTGCACCTGCTACGAAGGAACACTGTGCTGTTTTCACATAGTGTAAGATGCCTGTCTACAAATTTAACATTACTTGCTATGTTTCAATACATTTTTAAAAGTACATGTGTATGCACATTTGGTCAAACACTATGGAATAGAACCAGATTCTTTTCATTCAAGTACACATGCAAGAATTCAGGGAATTCCTTACATACTGCACTAGTTACACATATCATCTCACAGATACAGCTTCACTAAAAACAGTGACTATTTTAAAAAATCCAATTACATAGATGTACAGAGTGCGTAAAAAAAATGACAGACTTTATTCAAAATGTTACTATTCTGTATTACAACCCCAAGCTACAATACACACAGACATACACAAGTCAGTTCCTCACTTCTCAGCTTTCAAAGACCATATAGCAGAAGACTGCTCTCCAAAGTTCACAAACTGTTGAGCTGCGGGGGCATGCAAGTTTTTAACATGTACATGCAGCACTGTGACTGTAAAACATAGAAAGAGAACATGCGTTACTAATATTTGCCACCACTTGTTCCTCTCTGACTCTCATTACATCAAAATATACATTACAATTTCTAAGACACACTAACCAAATCAGAAAAACATTTTGAATGATCCTGTGTGTAGCTCAATAAGCCCATTCACCCAAATATTATGCTCAACATTGCAAGCTTTCCTAAATCAAGCTTGTTTTAATTACAAAGCTAACTAAAAACACAAAATCAAGCAGCCTGTGAAAAACAGCTGCAGAGGCTGACGGCCAGGGGGGCTGCACAGTCAAGTCATCACAATGTTTCCAAATGTCGATGTTATTTCAGGCAGCTTTGATGCTCCCCACGCACACCCCCTCGCTCCAGCACACCACAGCGGGGCTGGGCACGCGAGACAGCAACAGACCCCACACGCGCGGCCGTCCACGTGCCGCCAGGAGTCATGCTTTCCCAGAATAACACCACATCACCCATGTGTGGTTTTCCTCACCACAATCCCAAAATATCCACTATGGCTGAAGCTGCACAAAGAGACTGTTAGGACACAATGCCAAGCTGTTTAACAGCTAAGCACAACATGAAGCGTGGGAAGGTTGCTATTGTGCAGCAGGTAGCATCTCAAGCTCCCGTTCCTTCTCTCCTCTCCCCCCAAAGTTATTTTCAACCCCCTTCAAGACTTTCTTTCAATATTCATTGAGGTACTGTTTTTTACACAGCATGAAGAGAGCTATTTTTAATTCACAAACTCATTTTAGGTAGGGCACATGAACAATTTTCCCATACTTCCCATACATTACCTTTTCCTTCACATCATTATTACTGCCAGACTGTGACAGTGTGTACACTTGTTATGTACATATATAGATGTAAACATTAATTTGCAAAAACTGATGAAAAATTCAAGTCTAAATCTTCAAGAAATATAATTACTAGAACAGTAATGATTTAAAAAACCCACACCACTTTTTTTCAGATTTAGGCTCAGCAGAATCAATTTCAGAATGGCGAGGAAAAATAATTCATAAGAATTTATGGGTCACTCACAATTACAGAGAACAAAAGGTGTCACACCGTGGATTAATAAAAAATGGTGCTCTTTCCCTCAAATCAATTTAAGTTCTGATTATTTTTCTACTTTAAAAAGTGAAATAAGTTTCTATGCCAATTCAGCCTTATTTTTTATATCTCTGATGCAGCATCCTCAATAACATGTTTATTGTAGTCCAAAGGAGAGTGGTGAGGTGGAAAGAGATTTGGGGGTATTAGTTGACAGCAAACTCAACATGAGCCAGCAGTGTGCCCAGGCAGCCAAAAGGGCCAATGGCATCCTGGCCTGCATCAAGGATAGAGTGGCTAGTAGGTCAAGAGAGGTCATCCTTCCACTGTATTCGGCACTGGTTAGACCACACCTGAAGTACTGTATTCAGTTCTGGGCTACTCAGTTCAAGAAAGATGTCAAGGTGCTGGAACGAGTTCAGAGAAGGGCAACTAGGATGGTAAAGGGGATGGAAGATAAGCCCTGTGAGGAGAGGCTGAAGGAGCTGGGTCTGTTTAGCCTAGAAAAGAGGAGGCTCAGGGGTGACTTTATTGCTGTCTATAACTATCTAAAAGGAGGTTGTAGCCAGGCAGGGGTTGGTCTTTTCTCCTTGGTCTCTGGGGACAGGACGAGAGGTCATAGTCTTAAGCGTCAGCAGGGAAAGTTTAGACGTGATATTAGGAAAAGGTTTTTTGCTGAAAGAGTGATCTGGATTTGGAATGGGTTGCCCACAGAGGCGGTTGAGTCGCCAACCCTGGAGGTGCTTAAGGGTAGGCTGGATGAGGTGTTGAGTGATATGATCTAGATGTAGATGATAGGTTAGTTGGATTATAGGTTGGACTAGGTGATCTTCAAGGTCCTTTCCAGCCTTATCTATACTGTGATACTGTAATCAAAGACTGACATTTAAAAGTACAGTTTTGGGGGATCTCTATAGTGCTAGTTGTAAGGGAAAATACATTGTTAATTAGTCCACATCTAATGTCCAAAGTAGTATAGTACTCAGCTCAGCACTGCAAATGTGGCACATCCTTAAGGAGTTACACAGCAGGCCTACTTTTATCCATTAGTTACACAACTTTTGCTTATTTCTCATATTCAAGGATTTATTTTTTTAAGAATTTGTTGTGCAAACAAGTCAACTGAGTTTCTTTTCTCTATGAAGAGCTACTAACTAGCATTATTCCCTACCACCAACACATTCCTGAAAAAACAAAAGCAATTATCACCGTTTCCTCAGCAGAGGAGTCTATTGGGGATTATGACAGCTTTGACAGATAAAAAGGACTTGATGTAATGGAACTTAACCTGCTAAAACAGTGACATGAGACTAAAATAGAAGCAAGCTTCACAGAAGGAAGCTGTAGAAGGAGGACAGTATTGTTTGCATCATCCAGTCCTTTCTTGTATAAAAGACTATTTGCTGCAGAGCCACTTAAAAAGCCTAATTTTAAGTCTCTTGGCAATAGAGCTTCCATCAATTGCCTTAAAACAGATAGACAGACTTTCCCCCTATCCAATGCAAAAAGTTTTTAATGTAATATTCTGCTTGTTTTACACTGAAAGTGATAAGTACTATATTGGAGCTTTCATTCAATGGCCCAGAGATTAGCACAAGGGCTCTTGTTTTTGGCATCCTGAAAAGCTAGTACAGTCGGCCCTCTTGCACTTCACGTCCCCCATATTGCGGCTTCAGATCTTAGCGGCGTGATTTTTTAGCGATGAAGGAGACCTGTTTCACAACTGTGCATGCACAACCTGCCACCGCAGCCACCATTCAACGCAGAAGTCAGGCTGCGCAGGTCCCAAATAAGACCGCGGGTCCGCATTATAGGAGACCCAACTGTATTAGACATAGGTTGTTAGCAGAGATAGGCTTTAATTTCTGTGTATTACAGAAAATGGAATCTATTTCCCCACCCAACTGCTGTCAGGCAGTGACCCTGAACGTTTGCAGCGATGACAATTCCTGGTTCTTCAAGTCTGGGTATCAAAAGTACCAAGAATGTAGTCTTTCAATTGATCCAATTACCTAACATGTAGAACACTAAGATTCAAAGATACCATTAGGTGCCAGAGTTAGTCGTGAACCTACAGGCACAATATACAGAATATGTGAAGTGTGGAAGAAGCTACTTCTGCTGTAGGTTGTATTCAGAAAAGGAAACCCAAAGCACCTAATTAGCATTTCAATAACGTTTACACATTTCTTTTCCTGAACTTTATGGGTTTATAAACTACCAATAAATACTGCATAGAAACACGCCGGCAATGAGAGTCACAGCAAGCACCTTTGTGGAAGAGGATAACTCAGTCCTGCCAGATGTGAAAAAGCGCCATGTGCTAGAATGTGCCAGCTCACTTACACTGTATGGAACCCATTACACCGACTGTGTAACTTCCTTAAACTGACTTTCATCTTTAAAACCAACAATGGTAAGTGGTCTGTTAGTCCATACACTGATAGTCAATATGTAAACAAAATCCTTTTGCAAGGATGTCACTAGTCATCTGCAGAACATTTTACTTGTGGTTTGTCCTACTAAGTTGCTGCCACCTCAAAATTCTCCTAAGAGATGAAGTAGTTCTAGGACTCTACCCTGTAGCTTGCAAGACATCTGTCAACTGTTCCTCTCTAAGCATTCTGCTCAATTTCCTTAAATTAATCCAGACAATATTTCACTGAGAAAATTTAAGAGAAGCTGATGAAAAAGACGGACTAAGTAGGAAAAAAAAAATACAACCAAAATCCAAGCAGAATTCTTCCAAATAAAAAATAAAAAAGCTCCCTTTCCAATTGCTCTATCTTCTACATCAGTTCTCATCTATTTAAACTATTGACAAATTAATAGAAATTAATCATCCTTGAATCCTCTGTCAGCTTTCTACAATGTCTGTCATTGTGGCTCACACAAGGCAAAACCAGAACTTTCTTCACTTCATCCAAAGGAAACTTTCTTCAGAGATGAAATCCAAGAGCTCATTTTGAATCAAAGACCCTTATACTACAACTTAATGTGAAAGGTGACTTCAGTGCATCAAAACCAGTCCAAAATATTTGAAGCCATTTAGTCAAGTTCAAGAAATATGTGGGGATTTCAAGTATGTCACGTTAAACCTGACTCAGATGATGGAAGGCTGCAAACACAGTAATTTACCTTGAAATAGATCACAAAAGGTCAAAATAACTGCCGGATTCAGTTAGTCTTCAAGTTAAGCTCAGGAAAGCAAACCTTGTCATTTCTGTGCAAGAAAACTTAGAAGATTATATCCCCTTCCTTACAGTTTGTATGCATTTCAATCTCCATGCAATGCAAATATTCTTACCTGCCAAGTCCAAAATGTGAGGAGGATTTACTGGGGTGGAGCAGGGAGGAAATGCAAGTGACAGGGCAAAGATTAAGGAGGAAAGCACTCCAAGGTGGGTGCAGCTGAGCATCTGCATGGGTCACATTTATCATGGAGGGCACTGTCCATTTGTAACAGTGGGTCACAGTAAGGGCAGAGGCTCAGGCACTGTAATCAGCTTCAGCAGGTCTGCTTCATAATACTGCCCTCTACCTTGTTACCAAGAAAGCAGAAGAAAACTGTAAACCCACCTACTTAGGAAATAGGGAAGGAACATTTCTGGTTTTGGCACCATATCCCATTCTTGGACTCAAAAATCATGCCAGAGTAGTAAGACGACAACAGATACCAAGTATAAGCATGACATCTATCAGTTTACAATCTACTCAGAATCTTAGAATGTAGTTGTCCTGGTTTAGGTTTTTTGCTGCTCTGGCAGAGAGGGGGTTAACAGCTCAGCTCTTGCCTGGGCCTCAGTCACTGCCATGGCATTCAAGGTTATAGAGATAGAGACGTCTCTGTGAATAACATATTTGGGAGAGAAGAAAAAAAGACTTAGTAGCAAAACGTAGAGTGCCGGGTCAGGACGCATGTAAGAAGCTGGAAACTATGAAGGCCGCCCCCCTGGCCTACTAGAGAGGGGATAGGAATGTTCTTCCAGGCATCCCGCTGCTGCTCGTGAATTGGAGAGACCATGGTGTAAGCCTATGGAAGAGAGAGAATGATGCAGGATCCATCTGAGCCACGACTGAAGATAGAGGAATCATGCTGCAAATAGCTGCAGATGTTTTTCGGAGCCCAGAAACTAGCCTGGAGTTGAGAGCTCAGCAGAGATCCTTTGGACAGACTTTATGTGACAGAATTGCATTGTGGTAGGATCTGAACTTTGGGATGGGCTCATATATGAAGCAACAGAGTAGGACTTAAACCACTGCATTCTGTGCTATGGCTCTCGGACAACAGAGAATGGAAGAACTGTCGTCTCGGGATTGAAACCTCACTTAGAAAAGGGTCACGAAAGACTTTTCCTCTCGTGAGAGAGAGAGAACTTTATGGAAGGGCAGAGAGATGGTTCCTACCCTGGATCTGATCAGAAATACCAATAAGCCTTGTTTCACCCCTATCCCTGTTCCCCCTTTGTCTCCTGGTGAAAAAAGGGAATATGACATCTGTTGTAAGAGAAGGAGGGATAGGGGAAAAGGTTGCCTTTTAATTGATGCTTCCATCGCAGTTCTGATCTTGTTAGTTAGTAAATAAATCCTTTATATTCTTTATATTCTTTACTTGTAGTTTGCCTTGCTTTTTTTTTGCCTGTGACCAGTTTTATTTTTCCAGGTTTCCTCCAGGAGAGGTTGTGGGTGAGAGTCTGGCATCCAGCCAGGGTCAAACCACGACAGTAGTTCAGGATGAAACTACCAGGCCCACGCAATTTCAGATACACCACACACAGAGCTCAGGAAACATACTGGAAGGAAACAGTCAGCTACACAGATTTTAATTACAAAATCCTGTATTTTCTTATAGAAAGACATGTAGCAGAATCAAAGTTTTGGACACTTGTTCTTGAATACTGTGAAAGGCTTAAAAGACAGTATGTTCCTATTAATTTGTGAGACTACATTGGAAAATTGATTTTTCTCAATTCAAAGAATTTATTTGGAGCTAATTTTATTACCTGGGTGTATGTAACACAAACCCACCAACTTTAAAGCAGAAAATGGGAAATATCTTTTTTTTTTTTTAAGTTTTCAATTACAGTAATCCCTTGCTACTTTGCAGTTCACAATTCCCAGCTTGGATACATTGTACTTTTTCCCCTTCAGCTTTACTGTATTTACCATATTTACTATATTTACTGCTACTCTGCGGATTTTGCTTATCACAGCATCTTTCTGGAACCAACTCCCACAATATCTGAAGGATTACTGTATATAGTAACTGATGAAAACTCAAAATCTTCCATGCTGCTTTTATATGTGCTCACCTTCAAGGAGATACTTAGACTAGCAAGTAGGAACCCTATTAAGTTACAAGTGCATTTTGTTAGCCCCCATGCACAACTCCATGACCTGTCCTGTGAAGCCACCAGCTAACAGTGTACAGAACTACCAAATTCTTTTAACAATTTACCTATAGACAAGCTCTCTTTAAAGTGTTTTCCCTGCTTGCCTGGCTTGCACTACATTCTTCATATTGCAGCTCCCAAGTAAATGAATCTCTACAGCAAAGTAGTTCTCAAGTCTGTTCAGAACAAACCTACCAGCAGCAGTGCAGTAACTGAAACTTTTCTACCTGCAAATTCATGGTTCTTGAACCAACTGCCAGCACAGGACACCTGAGATGTCTTGGACCACACTCATTATTAAATACAGCAAATCAAGGAACAGCCTTGTTATGTGGCACTCAAACAACTGTCGCCATTCACAGTGAAGTTTTCTTCCTGATTCTCCCTGAACCTTTGCAAGTGTCTGTGTTTGTGGACAACAACTTGCTTTAAAAATCCAATACCTTTCCATAAAACATATATAATTCCACACAATGATGATTCATGATGAGTCAAGGAGAATTTTTTTTTTTCCTTCAGTCTGTGGCTTTTACTCTTTCTTAGGGAACAGAAAGCTGAATTTCTCTTTCATGGCAAATCCTACAACACGCCTAAGTATTCTGCAAAAAAATTCAGCTTTAAAACATGCTTGAAGACACATTGAAAAGTCTTCTGAAGTCTTTAACTAGTAATTAACCCACTAATTTTTGTTACTCAAACTGAGTCGCAAGTTCCCATAATATCAGTTCAGCCAGTTTAATGTGCATATGCACATAAAAAAATCAGATCCAGGTCAGCTGGCATTTAACATGCAGAAAAATGTATTAGTACTTCCCTTTTGATAGTGGTTATGCAACTTGTATTTTGTACATAGATATAACTCCTAATGGAAGAATATCCTAGGAGCGGAAGAGTCTTCTAAAATAGAACAAATACACCTGATCCTCAAAAGCCCTCTCATTATTTATGGCAGAGCACATCTATATCCATTCACTAAGATAAGCAGGACTCTGATCAGTGAAAACAAGGAAA
Organism: Pitta sordida; assembly: GCA_013390025.1. Lineage (NCBI taxonomy): Eukaryota > Metazoa > Chordata > Aves > Passeriformes > Pittidae > Pitta > Pitta sordida. The sequence goes on from WEKX01026225.1 coordinate 52,857, forward strand.
CAGAAAACATGCATAGAATCACAAAACCCAAAGTACTGGAATTAGTTAAACAGCCGCTCTTCCTTAAAGTGATTAAGTCATTACTCAAGAAGATAAAGCCCACATCAATCTGAAGAACAACTGTGGGACTGCTGTAAAGGAGTTTAAAACAACTATCAAAGACTGCAAGGGAACCACTCAAGCAGTTGGGAGTTCCAGCACTAAAAAAGTCACCCATAGTCGGGTCTCCTCTACCACGGTACCGTGAGTCTTGCCCCTCCCCTGTGAAGCACTCCATCTGCATAGAATGGCAGCTCATTAATAAGCAAATTTTCCCCGGTCGCCCCACCCCCCCAGCTCTGGAGCAGCTGCAGGGCGCTCCCGTTAGTTCCTCGTGCACTCAGGGGAGTGAAGGGGGTCTTGTCTGCTCTGTCCCCACTTGGGGATTCCTCAGAAGTCATGGCAAAGGGCTCCCTGAGCCCACACCACCTCCCAAGCAAGTCCCGGGCTCTTCCTGCCGCTGCTGTGTTTCAAAGTCTGTAGACCCCCCCACTCCCCACCCCCTTGTACCGGTGTCCCATCACAGCAGCCTGACCCCATTGGCAAGGCAATGGTTTCGAGGCAGCGCTGGCTCGTCCCACAGCCTGCAGAGCTTGTAGATTCAAATGTTAATCAAGGTACTTTTCTTAGTTAACATATGTTAAGGAAACCCAAAAAAGGTATACATACAGTCAGTATACTGTAATGTTTTAACTTGTTAACTGCACCAGTGGAGAAACAGAGCAGAGCAAGAACTTAAGAAGAAAAAAACCTTAAAAGCAGAGTTGCCTTTGCACCCCTGGGGACTGGCCAGGTGGGACGGGGGCTATCCCCGTTGCATTCCCTGCCTCAGCTCTGCGGCCGCCCCCTTCCGCTATCCTGTGCTGTTTCGGCTACCCTCACTCGGATCGAGGTGGGCACTGGGGGAAGGTACCGTGGCCACCTCACTCAGACTGGGCAGGGGTGGGCCAGACGCAGCACTGGTGAAACAGGTAGAGCAGTGCACCCGTGGTCTGTGTGGCATGGCATGGGGGTTGATTTGAATATTCATGACTGTAATTTAATACTCATGACTGTCAGTTCTCACAGTCGCAGTCGCAAAATGGGCCTCCTTAATCGTGGAAAAATCACATGGCACAGAAGTGAAGCTGCAGTATGGGAAGCGCAAAGTGGAAGAGGGCTGACTGTATATGACAACATCTGAACAAACTGCAGAGACCACATAAGACAATTCAAAAAAATTCTGTCCAGCTAAAATGCAGCAGGATCTGAAAGTGACACTCAAAGTCTGATTATCAAGTTATCCTAATCCTTCAACATATGCCACAATGAACAAGGCATACATTTCAGTAGCTCAGTGTTGTTGAAAAAAGTGTTTTGAAAACCCAACATGAGTCATCTCATTTCAGAATGGTTTAGGCAAGGAAGCAGGAAAATGTTTGGGTGAGGCCTAACAGTAATTATGTATTACAGGCTGCTTCACATAGGTACATGTACCTGTTTTTTAATCTGAAAAACTCCCCCAGCAGCTATCATGTAAGTGCTAAGCTCAAAGCAGTAGATTTATGTCTTGTCAGCATATGCTCAGTTCTCAGGGAGGAAGAAATTTCCAGACTGTTACAGAAAGGGTTATGACCACTTTCAGGAAGCTCATCACTTCATGTATAGCTGTTTGATTTCAGAACAAGATATTTGTAGAACCTTCTATCAGTCATAGTCTTGCTTTGCAAAACAACTTTATATAGCACTGTAAGAAACGTGACTGCATATGCCCACACATGCAGCAAACTACCACCCAGCTACTGCAGTGAAACACCAGAAACACGACCTTGTTGTAGATTCTTTATATATTTGCAGTAACATCAGTAGTTACACAGGTCACCCAAGCAGTGACATTCATACTGTTATATTTACCCTATGAAAATATTGGCTAGGGCATCAGAGGTAGGTCCAGACACTTCAGCAACATCCTTAAATTCAGGATACTAATGAACAACGCGAATTACTTCCAAATCAACAGAAGATAGAACTTGATGACAACTTCACTTGAAGAAGGAATGCTCTCTACAACCTAAACATACACATAGGAAGGAAGAATTCTCTGTCTAGAAAACAGTTTCATAGGCCATCTTACACTGGACACTAAACAAAATCAGAGACATTGGCATTTATATCAATAGAACTGTATGCCCTGAGTTTCAGTGAACTAGAACAGTTACTGTGAAGCAAGTTAAAACCCTGGAGATTTTCAGTCATCCTTACATTCACACAGCAGCCCCTTACAACATAGTACAGGACAGTGTGTTGAGGCTTCACTTACAGGATTATGCTTTACAGTAAAGCACTAAAAAATTCAATGAAAGTTAAAAAAATTTAATCCAAAATAATACATTTATGACCCTGGAAAGAGAGCAGCTCTTAACAGTTACCTGCATTATGTAAACAAACCATTTTAGGAATGCCTAAGCAAGACAAGGGAGGGTAATACAGAAGCATGAACCCCAACAGTGTCCAAACCAGGACACTGCACCCAACATCATTATGCTGAGAAAACTGCTTTATAGTATGTAAGTCCCACTCCTGCCTATCAAAACCTTTTCACACAGCTACATTTCTCCCTTTATCTTGATATACTCTGCACAAACTAGCAAAGTTGCATGAAATATGCCTTAATAAAAGAGATACAGATTAGAAGAGGAATTCTTGTGTGTTAGATTATACTTTGCTCTGATTGGAAAATCATTGGTCAGCATGAGACATGAAGAAGCTTCTCCTAACTGATCCCGTACAAATACAGTCATACCTCAGTGCATCACGCTTTCTCCATCAAGACCTCACCGAATCGCAGAAATTTTCCCCACTAATCTGCCTCAGAGATTTGCGGTCGACACATGTGCAGTGCCTCTGCTTTGCCGAGGGGGGCACCAGCTCTCCCTGTGGGGCGAAACTGGCCCGGCTCCATGCCCTGGACCTCACACTTATGACCACAGGCCAGCTGTGGGTGCCTGGGCCGTGTTACCTGAACCCCCCTAATCTGGGGGGCTGGGCTGGCTGTGGCAGCAGTGGGGCAAGCACTGTGTGCTGGGACAGGGCAGTGGCGGGATGTGCCCACACTGCCACCCCAGCTGGTGTGCCAGAAGGAGGCTTCTGTTCCCACATGCCCTCCCCCCACCACAGCAGTGGGAAGCAGTGTTCTGCTGGGTCCATATGGCTAGCACTGCCGCTCCCGCACTCAGGAATGGTGGATGTACATATCATAGTCACTGCAGTTAAAGAGAAAGAAACTCTGACACCAACGCCACCCCCTGCCATAAGGGGCCCCCGAGTGTTGCAGTGTTGCAAAGTTAATGTTTCCCAGGCTTCAAGAGCGCTGGTGGCATGACCCGCAATGACCCAAGCCCAGGGACACCCACCAACCCCCTTCCCTGCCGTGGCCCTGGAGCTTTCCCACCACAGAGGCAGTGCAAGCATGTGTGGCGGCAGGAGCCCAGTGGCGGCTGCGGAAACAGTGGCCAAAGAGAAGCACAGGGATTCCCCAGGCAGAGAGGGCTCAGAAACGCTTCTCTTTGCTTGCCTGCGCTGTGAGAGCCTGTGGGGAGGAGGTCCTTATTGGCTGGGAGTGGAACAATGGGCATGGCCTGTATGCATATTAATGACCCACATCTGCTCACAGATTAGATGTTTTGCGAGACCCCTGGGAGACCCATTCCTCGCAACTATGGAGGTATGACTGTATCCATTTTACATTTGTGATTGGAACACTCAAGTTGCTGCCTTATTTTTGCTTTACAGCCATTTACTACACCCTTACTGAAGAAACAAACCCTAATACAGGTTCTTATATGCATTAACTGATTCCCTATATTCTTATGACAATGAACCCTCACCACCTCAAAAAAGCTTACAGCTCACTAATCTAGTCTTTGAGTAGTTTATTCAAACAAAACAAAGAAGAGGGAGGATTTAGACAATAAATTTGTATACTAGGTAAGACAAGGAATATAAGGAACATGATTTCAACAACTTTAAGTTAAAAAGAAACCACCCTTATGGCTGAAGCCTATGAAATCAAACTTGCTTCAAGCTGAGAAAATATTCAGATTAAATAATGGCTATATGTTTCTTGCCTTATTATGATTTTAGACAACCACAGTGAACCCCCACCTCTTTGCAGTTTTGCCCGTTAAGGGTTCAATTAATCACAGGAAGTTTTTCTGCGACAATTCCCGTCTGAGCTTGCATAGAGAGAGATGCAAAGATAGAAAGCTCATGAATATGCAAGTAAGCCCTGCCCATCACCCTGCCCCCTGAGCCCCAGAGTTCTGAGGGGATGTTCCCAGGACTGCCCTATGCCCTGTGACACATCAGGAGAGTGAAGGGAATCTCTTCTCACCCCTCCCTGCAGCATTCCCCCTGTGGCCCCCACAGCAGGGGTAGCAGTCCTGGGACCCCCTCAGGCCCCCAACCCCACATGGCCTCATACCTGCCGTCTCCCATTGGCTTCGGGGGGCTTCCATGGCATGTCACTGGCTGCAGCAGCTGCCACTCACACCCATGCTGGCCTGGGAGCAGCAGGGCCAGGGCTGTCGAGGTGGTGTGCCTTGCTGGGACACCGCCACCTGCCCGCAGCCGGAGGGTTGCTCAGTCGCCCTGTGCCAGGTGGGAAAGCCACGTCCTAGATGCAGCAATGGCATTCCAGCCGGGGGCTGGCTGCCGCGCTGGCTCCCTGCCTGGCCCCACCACATCCAGCCATAGCCCCCGAACCTCTGCCACACTGCATTCCCTGGGTGCCCGCCGCAAACAGAGCTGCATTGTGGTGGTCCCCAGTTCTCCCCTCCTCCTGCCTGAGTGGGCATCAAGCAGATGCTCCCCGTAGCAGATGAGTGGGCAGCCTGGTTTGACGGTTCACACAGCACCAAGTGAAAACAGCACCATACTCGAGAGTTTCTTTGTGGAAACAGGGCTTCAGATAAGACAAGGAGAGCAGATTCCCTGCAAAAGTCGGGGATTCGCTGTACTGTGTGGATAGGTAGTACAGTCATACCTCAGAAGTTGTGGGGGTTCGAGATTCCTCCCCTGGTGAGAATCATCCAATTCATGAAGACAGGCACGTCACCAATTCACAAATAAGCCAAGCCCATCACCCTGCCCCTCCCCTCCCCTGACACTGAGTACTGTGCAATGTTCCCGGTGATGCCCAGTGCCCTGGAACGAGTCAGGGAAGCAAAGGCAATCTTCCCTGCCCCTTCCCCACCCCAGGGAGTCTGCAGGGTTCCCTGCAGGAGCTGGTGCAGGGATTCCCAGCTTTTGCTGCCGCCATACTGTCTCACTCTGTAGCAGGAGTCACCCACGGTGGGCTTCCCAGGCTGGCTCCGGGAAGGCATCTCCGCTGCCAGGGCAATCCCAGTACAGGACATGTCTGTGTGTCTGTGGCACTGAGGGTACAGTGGGGGGCTGGAGGAGAAACGGGGAAAGGGTTAGGCTCTGCCACTGCCTCCCCTTGCCTCTTCCCATGGAAACATGGCAGGACGCCTTCTCCGCCACACACTGTGCTGTTACCGTGTCCCCAGGAGGACTGGGCAGTGGCTAGAGAGGGCACACACGTGACATGGAATGAAGGTCCCTGCCACGCCAGCAGGGTGCCTGCAGGGTCCCAGCAGCAGGAGGACTATAGGATCTCACTCCGCGGGAAGAGCTGGCCACAGTGGGCTTCCCAGGCTGGCTCTGGAAAGTTGTCTCTGCCTCCAGGACCATCCTCTGCCAGGATAGTCTCAGCACTAGTGTGGGGGGTCAGGGCAGCAGCAGGCAGGGACTGCGGAACCAGCATGAGCTGTGGTCCTGGCACAAACTGAGATCCCAGGACCCACAGCAAGCGGCCATCACAAAGCACTGACACGATATAACCTTTACAACACACATAAGAGAGGGACTCTGGGCAGTCACCAAGCGAGCCACATCGCCTTGCGGGGTGCGGCTGTTCTGCCCCGCAGGGCAGCAGGGACACTGTGTGCACGCACCAATGGGAAAACCCTGCAAAGAACTGTGGAGTTTCAACTGTGGAGTTTTTGCTGAGGATGTAAAAATGCAAAACCAGAAGCATGAACCTGCAAGGTATGACTGTGTTTCAGTCTGGCCTGATACAATGTTCTTATGGAAGACTAATAGTTTTAGGAGTACTTATTCCAAAATTGAGCCCTATTGTTCTCAGAAGTTAAGTATGAACACTGTAAAATTAATGTGCAAGGCCTTTACCGCTTATGTCTGTAACATTTGCATTTTGCTCAAAAACAAATCTCTTTCAAAATCAGAGCTGTATATACAGAGAAACCTTGCATTAGTCATGGCTGGATTTTCAGTGAGTTGTGCAACCGCATGCACGCACATAACATCCCAACCCTGGATTCCATGGCCAGGAGTCACCCAAAGGCACTTCCTCTGCTTTAACAAGGTGCTACAGTGTGAGCCAGGGCTCCCAGGACTGCCCTCCAGACATAATTAGTGGAGGGTGCGTGGCTACAGGCGGGAGGTAATTGAATATTCATGGATTCAGTATCTTTACGGATTGCATAACTCACGGGACCTGCCCAGACCCCTCCCCCCATGACTTCCGGGGGCGCTCTGTATTAGCATATATGAAATTCACATGTAATTACATATATTTATGAGTATGTCTGTTAAGTTTAGGGAAGAAGTTTTAAACTCACTTATTTCGCTAGAAACTTGGTCCAGTTTTTCTTTTGACCTACTGATTAGAACCACCTTCATTCCACGTTTTGCTAACTGCAACAAAACAAAACAGAAGTCATTAGAATAGTCACAAATCACTTCCAAGTTAGTATTTTAACTTAAGGAATTGCAAAATTCATCACATATCACAACAATATATGACCAGCAAGTCTGAAAAAAATACAATTTTAAATAGAGACATGAAAGGGAAAACCAGGACAACCTGAAGTGACTTAATCTGACCTATCTTTCTAACAGAAGGACCCAAACCAGTAGCAGCTCTTTCAGAGAGGTGTGACAAAGCACATCAGCGAACTCCATACTTTACTCCAACATGTGATCTCTAGGCAGCAGAAATCTCATACTACGTCACGAACATAGATTGACATGTGGTGAAACCAAAGACACAGGAACCACTATCGAACAGATGCCAAGTTCAGGCCTACAGGTAACTTAGGCTTTCTGCTCAAGGAAATAACACAGTATTACAAGGATGACTGTCTAAAGGGTTTAACTACATCTACCTGCAGATAAGCACCAGGCTCCCTGGAGACAGGTGCCAACAATAAGGCTTGGAAAGCAATGGGGAGAAGGACACAACAGCATTCTCATTCCACATGACCAAGGCAGTGAAGGCCTTGCTCACCTAATCTGTCAAGACAATCTGACAGAGATCTGCTCAGAATTCAAAGTAACTGTGGTCTCATGAGGCTAAAAAGACCCAGAGATCTTCCTCATGGGTGCAAGCTCCAGACTGCTGACACAGTTTGCTCTCTTCCAGCAGTCATGACCTCTGGGCTCTCAGATTGCTTTTGAGCTTCTGATTGCTTCTGACCTGAGCATCATGGAAAAGTACTCAGCTGTGCTTGTCACAAAAGCTAAAGAAGTAAAGTGATACCAATCCATTCAGTCAGTGGAAGCTCACCACATTTAGAGAACTTTCATCACAAGAGCGAACCACAATTATCCAAAGAACGATAATGATCCCTGAAATCCCAGTTACTAGCTACGTTTTCATACAAGAATCAAGGAAGACCCACTTCCTTTGTAGATAACCTGCAATTCTAGTTGTCTCTTTGGCCAATGTCCTTAGTGTCCTGAATAGGCTAAGTGAGAAGACCTGAAAACTAAACATAAAAACTCATCCAAGTGAGCACGCAAGACTATCCATTCCATGACTTTGCCCGGGACCGAGGTCAGGCTGATAGGTCTGTAACTACTCGGATCATATCTCCTGCCCTTCTTGTGGATGGGTGTCACATNATGCTGGTATTTCAGAGAACACAAAAATGAGTACAGACAGGCTCCCTTTGATACTAGTGGTGAATTAAAAGTTATTTTTGCTGTAAATTGTTGCAGCCCGCACTATTTGTCACATTCTCTGGACTTGCAGGCTAAATTGCCCCATGCTAACTGGCACTTTCTGTCTTGAGCAATACATTCCAGTACCATATACAGAGTCCACAGATCCATCAAGAGCAAAAGTACAGTAAAAGAGATAAAGGTAAACCCCAGCTTCCTAGACTTCATAAACTAGAGGAAATAATTGGAATGTACTGCTGGCAGCTAGAAATGCCATTTAGTCAGTGCCTGGAAATACCAAAAGGAAATACCAAGGTTTGTGAAAGTTAATTATTTTAACAACTAAAAAAAGTTACAAATAAAAACTGAAGGGCAAGGTAAAGGCTAAAAATATAATTCACAAATAAAATAAGCTAATAAATAGGGAGACAACTTTTGACTGGTTACCAAAGGGAGGTAAGGTAGAAGACTTGTTTTCTCCACAGATATGTATGTTAATATAAGGTGAGGCGATATGACCTGCTGCTTGACAGATTTGAGACACCATGACATCTTGCCAAGGATTAAGACAGACTCCTAAGTGATAAGAATTCTTACCTCTTCTGCATAGGCTTTTCCGATCCCATCAGTAGCTCCTGTGACCACTGGGGGAGGGGGAAGAAAAAAAAAGACAAATCTACATTAGTAGTTTCACAGAAATTGCAATGGGTTGTTCAGTAGTAGGCTATTGAAGTACTCATTCCAAACAGAAACATATCAAAGTCTCTCATACAAGTGTACAACTTTTATGAAATTTCTTATGAGAACTCAAACTAAAACTTCTCCATAAGTAAGAAATGAGAAAAAGAGACGGAGTTAGAAGCCCAACATATGTTTCAAGAATCATGTTGGGCATCCCTTCACATGCCAGTCCTCTGTGTCAATACAATTCTTCAGAAACATTGTAGACTAAGAAATATTTCCATGACATGTAACTAAAAAAAAGTATGACTATTAAACCAGCTGTGAACTTAAGTTTTAATTATGCAGCAAAAAAAGGTATCAGATTTTAAGACATAGGCAACAGGTCTCTGAGTATTTCTCCAGCAGATTTCAGATCCTATGACCATTGTGCTCACTAGCAGCAACTATGAATGACTGATCCAGCCATCACCTGCAAGCAGGGCTTTTACTTAAGCTTAAACTCAAGCTCTACTTGAGCTTAAAACTTTTCCACTCATGGGTGACTGGATCTATGTCAAGCTTCAGGTCTTTCTAGGATTCTTTTCCAGATGCTGAGAAGCTCCAAGTGACTCAACATGCCATTAGTTTGACAGATTATTCCAAGACTCTCACCCTAGTAGCTGATCATCTCAGTAAATAGCAGTTCCTCCATCCAGAAACTGCTTTCCCATCTACTTTTTAAGCAAATACATTCAGCACCACTTCCTTTTCCTCTTAGCTTTTTCTTCTCACCAAACACAATGCCTACACCTCAATATCCTTACTTCTTTAGCTCTCTTGTCTCACTTCATTCCTTCATTCACCCATCTCTGCTCTCACACTCCAAGTAGCCACAAAATATACCGTAATTTTGTCTTTGTCCTTCTAACAGATCAGAACAGCTTGGTTTGTGCTGCCAGTGCTTATGCTGAATGTAGGCAAAGACAAATAACTGAACTTGTTTAATGTTTCAGAAAAGTGAACAGACGAGTGTTGTTTCAACTCTCAGGTCAACCTCTACCTGAGTGAAACTTGTAATAGAGAGGGGTGTCGTCTGGCACTGGGATTGAGCAATAACTTCCCTTTGGTGCACCGGAAGAACGTATTTGCAGATTATTTCATTAGTTACTGTTCGCAAGTCACCTGAAAAAGTTGGCATGCAAACAGCAGCCAGAGTATTTCAGTTTGAGTAATAACAGCTAGGAAAGACTGCAACCATTTCAGTTTCTGTGCCAGATAGCTACAAATAAGTGTATGTAATAATAAGTGATGAAATTGCCTATTTGAGCTTGTATGGCCAGGCAACAGTTCAAGAACAGGCTAAAAAGGAAAGATCTAGTCATGCTCCTGATTAAAGAAAGATTTACAGATGACCACTGATAAAGGTACATACACATATGTTTATCCTGTATGTTTATCCTTTCCCTAGTTTCAAGGTTTACAGTCAACCCTCTTCCACTTTGCGCCCCCCATATTGCAGCTTCACATCTTCACGGCGTGATTTTTCAGAGATTAAGGAGATCTGTTTCGCAACTGTGCACATGTGACCTGACACACATGAATATTCAAATTAGGCAGTCATGAATATACAAATCAACCCACTCCCCTCCGCGCCAGCCCTCCTCATCCTGCTCCACTGCGTTCCAAGAGAGAACGCTACGGCGGGGCCCCCCACTGGCACACCCATGCCGTGCCAGCCCTCCCACTCTGCTCGGAGCAAAGAGGCTGCATGCAGTTATGAAAGATTTACACCCTCTCAGGTTAGACATGCTGTCCGAGACTTTCTGAAATGACTCCCTGAGACATATTCATCTACCCCGAGTATGGAGAGACCAACCAGGTCTGCCCACCTGGAGATACACCAGGACAGCAGCGTGGGCGGCTCCNCCCCTCCGCGCCAGCCCTCCTCATCCTGCTCCACTGCGTTCCAAGAGAGAACGCTACGGCGGGTCCCCCCACTGGCACACCCATGCCGTGCCAGCCCTCCCACTCTGCTCGGAGCAAAGAGGCTGCATGCAGTTATGAAAGATTTACACACTCTCAGGTTAGACATGCTGTCCGAGACTTTCTGAAATGACTCCCTGAGACATATTCATCTACCCCGAGTATGGAGAGACCAACCAGGTCTGCCCACCTGGAGATACACCAGGACAGCAGCGTGGGCGGCTCCTCTGCACCAGTGTTCCCAGCCAATAGGAAAAGAGTGTTTTCCCAGCATGGGGTAGCCGTGGGCACTGGGAAACACCGACACAAACACCAATACGTAGCAGGGCAGTGCCAAAACAGTGCCGGAGCTGCTGCTTCCACAGCTGCGTCTGGGCTGCTGCCACTATGCGTGCCTGCACTGCCTCCCAGGTGGGGAAGGGGTGTCCCTGGGCTCAGGTTGGCACTCTTGGAGCCTGGGAAACCTTAACTTAGCAACATTGCCACAGCCGGTGCCCCTTATGGCAGGGAGTGCTGGTGGAGTTTCTTTCCCTTTAACTGCGGTGGCTCCGATACAGTCACGAGTGCAGGAGAGGCAGCTCTGGCTGTATGACCCCGATGCAGTGACTCACCGCATCACTGCCTGCCGCCGTCCCCAGCCAGACCCCGCCGGCAGCACAGACCCTGCACCGCTGCTTCCCCACTACACCCTTCCCCAGTGCCTGTGCCCGCACCATCCCAGCCGGCCAGGGCTGTCAGGCGCAGCACGGGTGGGCAGCAGCTGCAGCAGCAGGGTGGGCATGTCCCACCGCTACACCGTTTCAGCACACAGTGCTTGCCCCATGGCTGCCATGGCCAGCCCACTCCCACTTTCCTGGGGCACTTCCCTTCCTGGCCTGTAGTCATGGAAACAGTAATACAGGTGTGAGACAGGGAGCAGGGCACGGCGTCGGGGGTCTATAAATGCCACGGTGAGGTGGAGGCCCTGCATGCCCTCCGCATGGGGCTAGGCCAGTCCCGCCCTGCAGGGAGCGCCAGCACCACCCCTCGGCGGAGCAGAGGCACTGCACATGCATCGGCCAGGAGGCTTCGTGAATCACTGAGGCAGGTCTGCGAGAAAAACTTCTGGGAATTCAGCGAGGTTGCAATGGAAAAATCGCAATGCAGCGAGGTATCACTGCATTGTTACCACAACCCTGTAGGACACCACCCTCCCTTTTTAATTCAAGGATTAATAAGTTTCAATTTCAGCCTTGCTGATTTCACATTATCCATTATCACACAAGTAATGATTGCTTCAGTAAAACAATGAAACAAACAGGAACACAGTGAGAATATGTACCAGGATCACTTCCCATTAGGTTCACAACTATAGGTAGACAAGTTCTCAACTGACCCAATTTGGAAAACATTCAACTTCAGTGACGTGGTGAAAAGGGTTAAAGAAGAGGCATTCCCTATAACACTTATAGATGGCTTCTCCCCCTTCCAATCTAGAATTAATAGGTGTCACAGTTTTACTCCTAGATAACAAGCTCAGCATTTTAAACACTGTTTTCCGACACTGAGTTTTTCTGCTTCTAGTAACTGCAGCCAGGAAAGCAATGTATGCTCCACAAGGCAGGGAATGCAAAAACCATCTGTGCCCCATTAAAGGCTTGGTAAGTACAAGTAGTTTCAGTCAAGGATATTTACCCATTTATTGAGTCCATGGCTTAAGTAAATGGTAATAGAATCTGCTGGACGACAAGACCATCTGAAGATCATGGATTTCTAACTGAAGTGAGTGACATAATGGTTTTTTCCCTTTATAGGGCCTACTCCAAACTACAGTCCAGAAGTTAAAGCATCCGTCAGAACAGAAGAAATTTAAACAAATCTCATGTAGATAAATAATGACAAAAATCCCATCATGAAAAAAAAAAAAGTGCTTGAGCCATCACCTGCAGAAACAGAATCCCAGCTGATATACATTATGGTTTACCTGTGCCATACATAAAAGTATAGGCAGCAGAATAAAGTATGCAGCTAGCTTTTCTCAGCAATAAGGGAACTCATCACAAGATGACACTAATACATAACAAGTTTATTAGTGGTTCCAGGTGGAGAAGTACAACTGTCCTCTGTTCCATGGTCCCATACCATCTTGGAGAACAAACACAGTACATGGGTTGTTTTCCAACATATAACCTAAACCCATTTTTTTCAGGCCACATTTCTCTTCCTAAGACTCTTCAAGAGAAGCCACCTGGCTCAGCTCCCTCCCTCCCATTCTAAGCTAATCTATTTCCCATCAACAGCTGCACTTGTGCAGAGGCCACCAAGGTTGGCACCAGTGGACTGCGATGGGAAACACAGGTTAACACAGACCTGTCCTGCTGCTGACCAGTAGTATCCAGAAGCTCTGGTCACTGCCCACTTACAGGATCCTAGTGAGAAGTTTGGTGGGTCAGAAAGGATGCCCTGACAGACATTTATTTGCCAGAGCAGGAAGCAAAACAGATCCTACGCTGTAAAAGCACAGAAAAGACATGGCGGTAAAGGCAACTGATCAGACCAACATCACACTAGTCAAGATTGAGCCACCTTACCTTCCTCCACATTTTGGATTACTTAAAGCTTGTACATTAGCAAGTTACTTATAAATTTCATGTTGATGACATTCACGTCTAGTCCCCATACTGGAGCCCAATGTTGCAGTCTTAACAACTCCAAAGCTGTGCCAGTTTAAGAAATTTTCTACTATCATTTTGATGTGCTGAAGCTAGTTTAACTCCAAATTGGGATTAAGCTTTTGAATTCTGTTTTTTCTACAATTGCCTTCCAACAAAAGTTACAAACTGACTGCAGTTGGCAGATCTTAAAGAAGGCAAATCAAGTAGGATAGGAGTAAGTTATTGTCTGTAAAAGAAAGCTGCACCAGCTCCTAAGTGTGATTATACACATTTACTCAGTAGTCAGACTAACTGTAGTAGCTTCCCACTTCAGCCATCTGCTGTCTCTAGAACAGAAGCAAGAAGAGTGCTCAGGCAGCTCCTCTGTGAGCCCACTAAATTACTAAATGCTGGCCTGAATGGAAGCATTGCCTGATTTTACACAAAGAAGCCAACACCCATCTTCACCTTTTCCTCTACAGCCCCAGGATTCAGGGGACAAAAAAAAGGAAAGGTATCCAGTAATGTGATAGCCTCTGAAAACACTTCACTCTTTACAAATCAATAGATGGATGTATTTGTGTTGGACTGGAGACATCCTACTGTGGGAAGTTACCACTAGCCAGACTTCAGCAGCTTTAGACATGGTGTTGCACATAATAATAGGACAGCACGTGGGACAGATTACCACTCAAAATGTGCTTTTTTTGATACTAGTATACGTACAAGCAGAGAACTGACATATTCATTTCAGTTTTGCATGAACAGTCATATTCCAACTGACCCTACACTGCTCGTAATTGTAGACAAGAAGTTGGAAAACTGATGCAACACCTAAAATCACTACTCATGCTATCCACTAGCGTATATCACATTAGTATAAGCAACTTTGAAACAACTATTGCTTTGAAAACAGTGTTAGTGTGCCAAAAAACTTGTAGTGTAGTAGTAGCAAGGTCTCCAAACGATGAGAGCAGTATGTGGCATCATCTGCTCACACTGCTGGAGGAAGTTATGCCATATGTAGACTGTAGATATTTCAACTACCATTGTATAAATACAAGTAATCAGCACAAAAACTCAGATCAGCAGTTACACTTTTTATTACAATATCATCCTTAATATGTTCATGTAATCATTTCCATAAATCACCAAAATCTTCACCTTAGGACAGTATAGCATCTTTGCACTATATGGCGTAGGGAGAGAAGAAAGAAAAAAAAAAATTAAACAACAAACAACTTTTCCACTCCCACTTCGAGTTTACTTACACATCTTTGACTCTTACAGTGATCTCTTCAATTTAAAATAAAACTACACAGGCACCCACTACAGCCTCTACTACTGGAATAGTTATTGACAGACACAACTCACTAATTCTCTACACATTAATACCACCCGACCACTCCACCTCCTAGTGTTTCACAGCTTTTGTAACATATACAACAGATATGATACCGTTTGTAAGCATTGGCAACATTTGCTGCTCATTACCAAACCCAGGGCAATCCTTGATCAACATAGAACAAAGTTAAAAAAAATCTCATCAGTCACTGAGATGTGACATCTTGTACTAGAAGGGGGGAAGAGCTTTCACAGGTTCACAGGTTATTCCAAATTGGAAGGCACCCACAAGGATCATCTAGTCCAACTCCCAAGTGAGCGCCCACACAGGGATTGAACCCACAACCCTGGAGCCATGAGCACCACACTCCATCCATCTGAGCCTCCCATCCTCTAGACCATATCACTGAGTTCCTCATCCAGTCTTTTCTTAAACACCTCCAGGGATGGCAATTGCACCACCTCCCTGGGCAGACCATTCCACTGAGGGATCACTCTCTCTGTGAAAAAGCTCTTCTAACACTCAGCCTAAACCTCCCCTGGCGTAGCCTAAGGCCATGTCCTCTCATTCTGGTGCTGGCACCCTGAGAGAAGAGATTTACACCCACCCGACTGCAACCACTCTTCAGCTGGTTGTAGACAGCAATCAGGTCTCCTCTGAGTCTCCTCTTCTCCAGGCTGAAGAATCCCAGTTCCTGCAGTCACTTCCCACAGGGTTTGTTCTCCAGTCCTTTTACCATCCTTGTTGCCCTTCTCTGGACACTCTCAAGCAATTCAACATCTTTCTTAAACTGGGGAGACCAGAACTGCACACAGTACTCAAGATGTGGTCTGACCAGTGCCAAGTATAGGGGAAGTATAACTTCTCTAGTCCTACAGGCCACACCATTCCTGATACAGGCCAGGATGCCATTGGCCCTCTTAGCCACCTGGGCACACTGCNCCTAAATCTGTGCTGACTAGGTCTAATGTCTTGGTTATTCTGCAGGTGCTGTGTAATAGCTTTCAGGACTATCTGTTCCATGACTTTATCCAGGACAGGTTTGTAATTAGACAGAACATCTTTCTGCCCCTTCTTGTCGATGGGTGTCACATTAGCCAATTTCCAGTCATCCAGAAAGTCACGGCTGAGCAAGGACTGTTGGTAAATTATGGAGAGTGGCTTAGCGAGTTCATCTCCTAGTTCTTTCATCACCCTTGGAGAGATCCCATCTGGTCCCATGGACTTATGAGGATCCAAGCTGCTCAGCAAGTCTCTAACTAACTCCTCCTAGACCACGGGGTATTATACTGCATCCCTACCCTTCCCTCCAGTTCAGAAGTCCAGTTGTCCTGTAGGCAATCTGTCTTACTCTTAAAAAGAAAAATGCCTATGGAACATGTGTAACCAGCCAGTGACTTTAGTCTAGAAAATTAATATGACCAGCGGTACGTGACTTTAGGGAATAACAACACAGACTCTTCTCAAGAAGGCTTACAGAGAGCTAAATAAGCAAATGTTTCCAATAGCACCTGCACCTTTCAGAAATCACATAGCCCTTGGCTAAACATGAGGGATGAAGTACCACCAATGCTGTGGGGAGCTCACACATTCTTTCTGCTTGTAAGAATTTACAGCCACTGTGTTACAAAGTAAGAGGTCACCTAGAAAACATCCACCACCTCCTAAGAGGTATAGTGGATAAACATTCCCTGCTGTTAAAGGGACTAACGTTCCAGAGCCAGGCAAAAGCAACATCCAGCAGCCCATGGCAGTCTGGTTTGTGACTGAAGTAAGTATTCAAGGCTCATGAAGAACATTTGTACCTGCTTATAGAGTCAGGACACCTTAAAACAAAAGCAAAGAATGGTGCCTGTGCCATAAAGCATGAAGCAGGCATGTAGAAATCAACTCCTCTCACAAGAGAAGCAAGGACCAGCACTGACACAGGGAGAAGGAGCAACAGCAAGCATAGAAAATTCTACTGTGTTCTGCAGAGCAATCACGCTGAAACAAGATTATAGATTTGTGACTCTCCAACTCAAGGTTAGACTACAGTGGAAAAAAAAGCTTAAAGAGATCAAGCCTGACTTCAGACACACACATTTTCCAAAGAAAAATAAAAGTTTGAGATGCTTAAAGCAGAAAAAGCACAGAATACTTTTATTCATATTACCTCTAGCAAACAGCACCAGGCATACTCTTTGCCCTGCTTTGAGTACCTGCACAATGAAGCCAACAACTACTGTGCATGTTCTCTACCGGTCTCTTCAAACTACAAATTCCTCTTGGTTCAGCCATCTTCTCATTTTCATTCAGAAAAGCCTAAGTTTTCAGGCAATCCTTCAGAGTACTGCAGACGCACTCATCCAGATCACTACCTATGAAGGATGTGCCACTAGCAATATTATTGTCCCTAGAGAGACATGGGTCCAGCAATTTGAGAATACCTATACCCCTCCCGTCAAAAAATTTAAGCTAACTAACAGATCTCAAGGAGGGTAGCTTAGCTAATTTTCTAGTCTCCCAAGAGGTGTTCAAATTTGTTGTCAAAATGGCCACTGCAAAGCTGGTCATTCTGCTACATCCTCCACTCACACAGAAGAGCCATCCCCACCCTCCATGACTGAATCCAGATAACAGTGAGGGTCAGTCACAGCACAGTATCCAGCTGTTGCACGCATCAACATAAAGAATAAACTAGGACCCTGTGAGTCTTGTTAAAGCAATACAGTTGAGAAAAACTTCACAGCACAGCTAACCTTAGCCTAGGTTTAAAAGTACAACACATAAATAACTGAAGACTTGAGATTCTTCTGCTACGAAACATGGAGGCTATATTAAGAATATGACAGCTCCTGGGGAAAACAAAAGCTGGCAAGGGGAGAAAAGACTATCCCTGCTTGGCATCAACCAGTGCTTCATTTATTACAGATTTATATAAATCACTGGCATTTGACCAATACCAAGCTTCTAGATTATCTCCAGCCAACAAAAGTACTTTAGTCTGTGCTGGTTAAAAATATTCTACTTTTT
>WEKX01026225.1:70606-82413 GCA_013390025.1 Pitta sordida
TAGTAAGAGTCCAATCAACCTTATCAAAATCAAGCATCAAAAATAGACTGGAGAAACACTGGAAGCATATACTATTTTTAGCTGCTCTGTCTATCCCTGCCGCTACCCACAAATTCTGACTGCACAGACCATGCATGAGTGCTTAGTTATTCTAGGCAGATCTTAGTCGTGACCCCTTTTTTCCCTGAACACCTGAATGCAGAAAACACTCGATTGATTAAAGATTAATACAGCCGCAAACCATGACAGCTGCCTTTCGTCTGAGTGCTTTTGGGGAGGGGGAGAATACGGATGACAGAGCGCTTGCATCAGTATTCCTCTTGGGGATCTATTACATGGAAAGAAAATTGCTATTTCAATTCCCTTTTGTTGCTAAAAATAGCAGCCCCAATTGATTCAAGCAAACAGGGCACCGTCTTAGCAATGCCAAATTTAGAAACCACTGAAGTCCCAAGGAGTGAATGCTAACACAGTCTAACACATGCCAGCTCATATTTAACAAAGAACAAAGAAGATAAGCATGCTGGCTGCAAGTTAATAAGACAGCAGCAACTCCCTGCATTTTTATTAAATAAAATCAGAAAACTCAGTGCAAAAAATAAGACAACTTCACATCTACTCTGAATTTAACTGCTAAAATAGGAAGCCTCATCAGAAAGATCTGTACCCTGAGCTGGAATCCTGGAAATTCTCTATCTTTTTTTTTTCATGTAAAGGGTTTTTTCCCTGCACCAAGGAGCTAACATCTAATGGTCACCTTTTGACAAGACAGGCTACAAAAAAAAGGTTCAGTTCTCAGAACCGAACACTTACTTGGTAACAGCTTGTGTCTAGGAGCTAGGATTGTGGGTAGAAAAATAGTCTATAAATATCGCAGCACTGACATGTTCCCATTTCACCCAGAACTACACAAGAAAGGGTTTTGGACAGTGCACTTGCAGGTTTCTTTAGACTTGAGAGCTAAAAGACATCTAGAAATTCCAACAAGAAAAGCATATTAAAGAGCTCATGAAAGTCACAGGCACTACTTAAGCAATACCAGTATCAGTTGCCTCAATGGGAGGACTCCCAGTTCCAGACTGGTTGTCCTTCATGCATTTACATTCAAGTCTTTGTCATGAGGTCTTTTTCTCCTCTTAGTTAAAGGTCTGCTGTGTTATGGGCATGGGAGTCCGGAAGGAGAGGGAGAATCCCTCTCCTGTTCAGAAGCCTCCACCCCATCCTTCACTGCTTTCAAGGCTTTTGATCCAGAAAACATCAGGTGAAACCAAGAGTGCCCTGAACTTCTGCAATAGGAAGGAAGTTGTTCAGATCATCAGTTCGAGTTAAACATTTGCAAAAGCTACAGCTGCCTTGTGCTCTGCAAGACACTACAGAAACAACTAGTGCATAGTATTAATGTCCAGCAAAAAAAACCCTCTCTCATTTGCTCACCATTGTGAAATATGTGACACACGCTGACTATCGCAGCAAGCATGACCAGGCCAAAAACCTACATGCAGAGATGTCGTTCAAATTACGATTTCTGGATCTTCCTGCCTCCAGGAGAGGGTGAATACAACACAAACATTTTGGAGACCAGATAGCTGAGGACTGGCACCAACTGTAGGCTTCCAGTGTGTTTGAAACACCCATAGGTAAGTTACTCTTCTGAGAAGACTAAGCAGCCAATAGAAGGGCCTCTGGGTTTGGAGCCTGCAAAGCAGGAAGAAAACTTAACATAAGAAGTCACTAGAAGAAATTTGGGAGGTTTTTTTCCTCTTTCACTATGGATTTGTAGCAACCAGAGAAATAAAATTCAAGTCAGTTATGTGACAACCAAGAACCAACACTTGAAAACAGAAGAGGATAACAAGTGATCTTGGCAAGTTGCAGGCATATTCAAGTCAAAGCTATGCAAGGCATCGGAATAATCATGAGCACAGAAAAAGTGGGGATTGGTATAAAACTCAGCACTACTAGGATCATTTTTAGTCAAAAGACAAGCTGTATCCAACTTGTAAGAGGTGTGATCTGTTTAAACAAGAATAATGCTCCAGATCTATAAGGTGAAAGAAAATAATTTTTTACGATGATCATAAGGAACTACAACTGTGAAGGTGATTGGTACTAAACATAAGAATCTTAGAATATCAACAGGACCTACCTGGGGAAGTATCTACAGTGGTTCAGATCAAAAAAATGAACTTCACAGAATATTCTGAGTTGGAAGGGACCCACAAGGATCATCGAGTCCAACTCTTAACACTGTGTCCCTGGCGGGAATTGAACCCGGGTCTCCCACATGCCAGGTGGGGACACTTACCATTGTACTAAAGTGGATGTTTAATCGGGATAAAACCAAATTATTAGTTACACTCCTCATTGACTGATCTCAGCACAAATCCTGTTAAACATCTCTACTAGTGTAGAGTAGTGACACTAGTAGCCACCACACAAAGGAGGAAATGATCTATCAACTTCACAGACAATCTAGCTACTGAAAAGAATCACAGTATCACACTACAAAGAATTAGATGGGTCTACAGACAGGAAAAAAAACCCTAATACATATTGCCAGATATTACACAGTGCCACAGTGGTACCAGATGGCAAGATATGGATTTGAGACTTTGTTAAGACTTGAGGTAACCATTGTAAGCAATGGAAAAAAGGTACCCGGGGTGCAGTGGCTGCATATAAAATGGTCTGTAAACTGCCATTCTGATGTAGCTATAAAGACAACTTTTATAACCAATGAGGTGTTTCCCACAGAAATATAAAACAATAATACATTAAGTAATTTAAATGGGAACAGTAGAGGGAAAAAATGCTACAATGATTAAAAGCTACCTGTTCTGGGAGATGAGTTTAAAAAAGGGTTTTGTTTGCTCTTTAGAAGTTCATGTAGTGTAATCATCAGAAAAAGAAAAGTTTAGGCTAACATTGGGAAGAAACTATAACCTGGTCACAAAAAAGACTGGAAATTAATATATTAATACGTATATCTCAATGGGATGTTTCTGACTCTGAAGAGTACAGTAAGGGTAAGGAACCTGACCTGCCAAAGGAGCCCTGAGATGCAGGACAAGCCAGAGCTAACTCCTGAAACAGAGCTACAAACTCTCAACAAGAATCTGTTCATTACTATCCATTTAATGAATCAGAAGGAAAATGAGGGGAAAAAAAAAAAAGCCTGACTTTAATTTATTGTTTTCAATATATTCCATTAAGTGCACACTTTTAGGCTTCCTCAGGTTGTCAGGCAATCACAGGAATTCTTCCCCTCACCATGTCAACGGACTATTTGACTTCTAGAGTGTCTCTGCTTACCTCTTCATGAAAGAGAGGCTAATTGAAGCTAGAGATATGAAACACAAATGAGATATGAGACACAAATGCACGGTGGTCCTCACAGAAGAATCTAGTTCCATGAAGAGGATCTCAGCGGGGAATGGGTTCCTTTTGAGACACCTTTATCCTGCCAGCAGTAACTCAAATCATGTTATTCAATCACCTCTCTAGTCACAGGGAGGACACCAGTCTCCGGAAACATTTGGGGCATGAAAAGAAGCAACAGCACCTTGTAATTGCCTTTTAACATCAGACTATGTGCATGAAATCTGTGCAGTGCTAAATATGTACAACCTTTTCTCTACACTTTTGAAACATTGGTTGACCTTTCACAGCTTCATGACTAAGACCTGAACTACTCAAGAGTTACACAAAACACAGTCTTAAAGAAATTTTTCAGTGATGGTTTGGGTATATTTCAAGCATAATGCATTATCCAAGATGAGCATGGCACATCCAATGCGTCAGATCATTAGGAAAAAAAAATCTGCATGTAACCCTGTGTTATCGTTCACCTGTCCCTTCCCTTTGCACACATCCAACTATTTATAGTGAAAGTGAGGGGGTGGGGGGGGAAACTCTAGTGTAGACAAGCTCTCTTATAGTGTAACTTGTATCACAAGAATAGATCATCCAGCTCAGAACGGAGAACCAGTTAACCAAGACTTGGTCTCCAGTAGTGGTTAACAATAGGTCCTGAGGAGAGAATTTAAGAAATCAAGCACATTGTGATATCTCTCAGGATGCTCTTCCTGTCTCCAACTTACATCTCTGCAAATTGGTGGTTTTAGCAGCTGGTGATTTTAAACAAATTTAAAATCACAGTTGATTTTAGACAAATTCACAGGCGAAAAAGATACTAAGATCTTCTACAGTAATTTGGTTTTAATCCGTGTAAACCTTTAGCATCTCATACAAACTCTAACAAGAAGCTACCCAGTTGAGCTACATCCTGCCTAGGACAGTATTGTTTCATGGGTTTTTTTGAAACTCCTCTGCTAGTTTGGGATTTGGTGCTTTCTCCACCACCTCTTGATCATGGAAAGCAATGACAGTAGACACTGCTTAACCTTGTCTTTGTCATTTAAATTGAAGCTGTGGATTTTAAAGTAAATCTAATGGATACAACAACATTTAAAAGATTAGATTATTTAGGAAATCTCTTTGGACTACAGTTTTGCAGATAGCAAGTTAACTGAAAAATCAAGTACATTTAAAATACTAAAATCATCTAAATATATTCCATCTGTTAGAAAAGCCACACTCCTTTCCTACTCCCAGAACTAAATTCTTGGTTTGGAATGCAAGTTACAGAGTAGAATTTCACTGCGTCAACAACATACCAAAAATAGACAAACTGGGAAGCACAGAAAGACTAAGAAAACTGGCACTGTAGAAACTGACTTTTTCCCTTAATTTCCAGCTCCCAAGCCACAGAACTGCTTAGACATTTCTTCACCACCCTCAGCAGCACTCTGCCTTGTGCCCAAGACAATCATCTGCACCATCAGTCTGCAACAAGAATCGCTGTGCCCAAGATAAACCACTCTTTGAAAAAGACAAGTAGGTGGTCTCTGAGAAGAAAGAGAGCTACGGAGGCCCTCAGGAATGCATTCGCACATAACCCAGCCTGCTAGCTTTCAGCTGATGAGCCCATCCAGACCTAATTAGCTCCACAGAACCACTAGGTGCTTCTACATGAATCCTTTCTACCTTCCAAAAAGCTGAGGAACATGTTGGAACATTCACCCATCCCTGCATCCAAACGACAAATCCTGCAGCACAGCCTCTGAGAAGAAAAGCAGATAGCCAAGACAGTCTCAAGTGGGAGCCAGGCAGGGCTCACCCCACCCATCAAACCAGTACCAATACCCCAGTCAGGTGCAGGCTGGCTGTGCTGAAACCATAGACCCACACTGCTCTTCAGCACTTTTTTGGACAGAACAGGGCTTGCTAGCTAATCTAGGTCTGCACAGATAAACTTGGCCACCACTGTACTTTCGTGACATAAGAACACATGAAGCAGCACAGGAGTAGCCTCACTCATGGACAAGCCTTTTCACTCCAGCTCAAGCCACCCAACTGACTCAGACTTCCAGCTACTAATAGAAAGGGTGTAAATGCTGTACTTGTTTCCGTCACTTCCATTCTAGCATTTGAGATCACATAATTCATGTAAAACCTCAGTATGCAGCCAGACTACTATGAAACCCACCACCTTCCTAGGTGAGTCCCTCTTGAGCCATGAGCTAACTCAGCTCCAGCAAGAAGTTGCTCCTGGCTGCCACCTCACACAAGCAGCAACTCCTCTCCAACACCACCAAAAGCAGCAAAGAGTCACTCAAAAGCAAGCTTCTATCAGTGCTACAGCACGACTCCCATGTTTGGGTTCAGGGGAAAAAGGAAGGAGCCAGCAGCAGTACCAATTGCTCTGATGACAACAGTTCCCCACCAACCCAGATTGCTCCTTGTGTCCTTGAAGAGCTATTCTTCCTGAAAGCCTAAGACTTTCTACACACATACAAGACAGCTGCACTGTGGAAGTTCAGAAGTCCAGCACCCTAGAAAGCAACTGTAGTGTGGCACTGTTGCAATGAAATCTGTGCCATAGATTCACACTTAGAGTTACTGCCTCACCATCCTAAAACTGTGCTGCTTCAAGCCATGCACTAGACACTTCTCAATATCCCACACCAGAAGAGATCTCCCATCTTCTATTGCTACAAGTCAGCTGGCCTATATAAATTTACTGCAACGAGGTCTTGAATAGTTTCTCCTGGAAGTAATTTTATACCTGACAAATATCCTAAAACCATATATGAAACTATTTCTCAATAGCACTGCCACCTTGGGTTATTTTGGGGTGAGCAGAGGGCAGCCAAGGTGATCAATCCAAAACCAAATCCATTTCACCCTTCCCATGCCTTCTCTCTATGCACCACAGTAGTTCACCCACTGCAGACAACAAGCAAAGCTGCATAAGCAGCCAAGCAGAGAAGATGAATGAAGCCTGTGACGCTAAAGACCTGTGAATTGAAAAATCTAATGCATGAATTAAAATCCGTATCCTCATTCCCCCTCTCCCTTTTCCCCAAAAAAGAAATGTATACAGCAGGACATAAAAGGAGAAATAGAGAGAGGTGGATAAAACGTGGTCTGACACATTTATAAAAACTGATGGCCTGTCACCCAGACACTGATGAATATTTTTTACAGGATAAAAATGGCAACCTACAGTCTAAAAATAAAATGCTGTGCTGCAGACCTGTCTGGTTCAGCAACACCACTGGAATACAAACACTCCTTTGCTGGTGTATCTTGACTAAGATTTCAGAATAAGAGAAGGAAAAAAAAAAGACTGTCAAATGTACATTTTACCTATTTTCAAAAGAAGGGATTTGGGTTTCATGAGGAGATTAGCATTATACTCCACTTACATTGTATTATTGCAATTTAAAAAAAAAAAATCCACTGCCAAATTTTAAGTGATTGATGAGAATAGCAGACCACCTCATGCTGCACAAAGCAATTTTTTTCTTCCCTTCCCCTGACAATTACAATATCAGAACATATTTATCATTGTCTTTAAAACCATAATTTCAGTAAGCTTGAAAATGTATTTTTAGAATCATGCTGCAGACTGAACTGTGGACAATGCTATTTTCAAACTCACCCCACCCCCAGAGACGGAAAATAAAACCTTTTATTTCATCCTCTATCAAAATTTATATTAAAAACCTGCTTAGCTGAGAAGAAGAAATGACTAAACATCATTCACAAGAAGCACTAATTTCTCAAGACTATCCACACTGCAGACAGGCTGCCTTATGCAGTATAGATGCTATTTTTGGTAAGTGATGCAATAGCTGCAAGGGCTCTCCCAGAACCTTTAATTCAAGAGCCCGAGCCATACTAAAATGTGTTTCAAGATACTGAATAAGCCTGCACTGTCACCTTCCCATTCTCTGCACCAGCATATTACCCACAAAAATCACCCTTTTTAAAGTTTTATCTTCCAAGAAAGACAGATTTTTACATGTGAAGAGAAAATCTCTATCTATACATCAGCAAATACACCTGCCCTGCACTATATAAGACAAGAAAGTTACACAACACTGTATAAAGATTCTCTGACCTCTTGAATTTCTATTGAAATACAAAGCAGTTTGGTATCCTTGCTGAATTTTTCTGAAGACTCTGAAAAGCCCACAAAGCTAATACATAAATCTAATCCTTCCCAAAACCATTTCCTTTCTTGGAGATCTTTTTAGATGTTTTTATGTCTAACAGACAACTGTTAAGACACATTTCTGCTATGTGACTGTTTCAACAGCTAAAAATTCTAAAAAACAAAAAGAGCTCATGAAATGCTAGGGATTTTTTAAATTACTTTTAAAATAGAATAGGGACTTTCCAGCCCTTTGGATCTGTGGATCCTTTATGTTCTGCAATAGCCACATGGATCTCCATGTAACAGATTCAAGCTTACTGGTAAGTTTTGCACTGACCCCTTATAAATTCTAATTCTACCTGCTCCCTTCCAAAAAATTTTGAGTTAACCTCAAAGTCAGAACTACCCAAGAAACTACATTTGTTTGATTTCTAACCTCCACAGGCTTATGGGAGAAGACAACATGCAACAGCTCTAAAAAATACACCTCGTCCTTTGAGTGTGTGGTCATGGACAAAATACACTTATAAATCCATGAGCCCAACCTACTGCCATGCAGATTTTGAGACCTTTACTTAATGCAGGAAGGGGACATATAACAGCTCTTACCTACTATTTCAGCCGATCCATTTATCAGTCATGGCCAGCATTTAGGGCTCAGGAGGAATAAGTCTAGGTATATCATGTTTTCAAGTTTTTACACCTCTGCTCCTACAGTGCATTAACTGATCATGAGAGAGCAAAGATCTTCTCCTCTTAGTGAGTACTCATTGTGTCATGTACCACCCAGGAAAGACAGAAATAGGAAAGCTTGACAACTCTTTACTTGTTGTTTGAAGTAGTAAAGTTCTGCCTCCCCACCATCCACGCAATATATTTACTTCTTCCCCCTCCAACACAAGTGTGGGGAAGCCAATAGAGGCAGAATTTGTACCATCTGCAGGCTATCTGGGAAAAAGGAATCCAGCTGCAAAGAGGTGAGACTTGGAGAGATTTCATTCAGAAGCTCTGTCAGAGATCCTGACTGCTCAGAAGCAGAACAGAAATTGAGGCAGAAAGACACCCAGTGACATTGAATTCCTTTTGGCTAGAAGCAATGTTAAAACAAGCTGTATGCTGAGAAGGTAGTGTTTGCTCTAGGGACAACGAGGAACAAAAATAAGGACTCTGCAGAACAGCTGAAGTGACAATAAGATTCCTGCTCAAACCATGCAACGTGCCCGAACATAAGGAAGTTGTTTGTCTACAACTACCTAAAAGGAGGTTGTAGCCAGGCAGGGGTTGGACTTTTCTCCTTGGTCTCTGGGGACAGGACGAGAGGTCATAGTGTTAAGCTTCAGCAGAAAAAGTTTAGACTTGATATTAGGAAAAGGTTTTTTACTGAAAGAGGGATTCGGATGTGGAATGGGTTGCCCACAGAGGTGGTTGAGTCACCAACCCCAGATGTGTTCAAGGGGAGGCTGGATGAGGTGCTGAGTGATATGATCTAGATGTAGAGGACAGGTTAGTTGGATTATAGGTTGGACTAGATGATCTTCAAGGTCCTTTCCAGCCTTATCTATACTGTGATACTGTGAAGGAAGTTGAAGCACAGAGTTCCATATCTGAAGCCCCTAAACAGCAGTATGGAAAGCATCACACTGGGAATTTTACAAGGCCTTGTGAAGGTGTCATGAAGATGACAACTGCAGAATGCCTGTTCAGGCCCTTCCATGTATGTACAGAAGGAAACAAGTGTACAAATGTACATCTGCTTCACTCTTGCACGACAGGAACAACAACAAGCCAGGAGCCCAGGCCAGTTCCCATAACCAGTTCCTGGCAGTTTTACTGAGATGAAATAAAAGCACAGCAGCAATGCAAGATGTGTCATGTTAGAGATGAGAAACACTAGTGTCATGAGAGGCCCATTCACTCAGCCTACTGCTCCACACCCAAGGCACTGTGGCACTGCAGGACATCCACAATCTTTATTACATCTGTGAGCAGCATGTCTACGATAAATGCAGAAGGAAAGTAATGTAACCACTATAGGTGAAAACCTCCAGCTCTTAAAAGGGATAATAAAATGTAAAGGTTTAGAATAAGAAGTCACCTAGGCTAATTAGCAAAGTATTTAATATGAAGCAAGACCCAACATCATCTTGTTTAGCTGTATTATTGTATCCTCTAATAGAATGTTCTGCTCCTCACCAAATGGAAAGATCCAAAATTTCAAGTCACCCAAATATTCAGTTTCCAAGTACAAAAAGAGGTGGACTGGACCATTTAAGCTACCTGTTGCTATCCAGTCAAAAACCCATCAAATACAACCTTACTCCCTCCCTTCTCCCTTGCTACTTTGAAATATCTCTGCAATCTTGCTGGAACTGACTGCTAAAGTAGCACTTCTGGGCAGAGAGAAAGACCCCTCAGGGTGTCCCCTCTCCAAAATTCAAGCATGATCGCATGCACTGCAAGATCCACGAGAAGCTTGTAAGCCTGTGTACACTATGTCAGGAATGGCTCTAAACCTTTTATAACCTCTAACTCTAAATAAGACTTATTTCTGTTTAAAAGTGGAGCCTTCTCAGTTGTACTGGAAATAGCTTCTCATGGATTGTCAGAGACAAAGATGGCTTCAGGAGTAGAGTAGATAATGTTCTGTTAAAAAGATGCAAAGACAAGCACAGATAAAAGATGCTGTAAGCTGGGAAGCCTTTATTCAGCTGTCAAGACCTTACAAAGGCAACTCTTTAAAACGTAGAGAAGTAGCACTAAAGGAATTTACATTTCTAGTATCTTTGAAAATTGCCTATTAATGATGAGAAACACGCTATCCAAATACGTAAATGGTTCATGGGAAAAAAAAAGTTGTTGAAAAGCCATTAAACTTGTCATCAAAACATATCCTGCCTAGAAGAGGCGTGAGGTACTCCAGTGTTTTGTTTTAAATCCAGGTTTGGCATTCTAGCCTTTACACTGGAAAATGGTAGAGAAGGGCAGTTCTGGTTAAACTACAAGTCACCCGAGGATGCTGCTCTCGTGCGCTCCAGCGGCGGAGCCCGGCCCGAGCCGCGCTCAGGGCTCGGCAGCGCCCCCCACCCGCAGCCCCGCGCAGCGGCGGGAGCCGACGCGTCTCCTCAATCGGACGCAGCCCCACCATTCATAAAAAGGGGTTCGCGCAGACCTGAACGGCAGCGATGCTGTGCGGCAAACCCGCCGCAGATCTGCAAACCGAGCAAATCTGAACGCTACTCTGTAATTTTTTTTACCCTAAAATACATATGCAATTTCAGCTGTAAATGAGCATATTTGGTAATTATGTATTGTTCCGCTGAGATCCCTTCTATCCCACGCTCTTAATTACATTTGGTTTAATTGAGGATTTCTATCGGGGGGGAGCCGGGGGGGGGGGGGGAAGATGAATAACGTTAACAGGCCCAAGTTAATCAATTTAGGAGGCAACAGTTGTCTCATGAGAAATGCCCTCGATAAATTACCATCAAGCATGAGGGAGGCTCTTACGTTAAAGCGCTCCAGAAATCCTTGACTGCTGTATTTGGATCGGCACTGTTTTGCAATAGGTGTTTGCCTTAAATATTTAAGGAAGAGCTCGGCCAATAATGCCTTTGCCTTCCCGTTTCTAAATAAAGAAATGCCCGCCGATGCCTTCTACAGCTCGCTCCGAGTCCTTGAACACTCGCAGTATTTCCCCCGGCGGAGAACTCCCCACATTTTCTGATGGAAACGAGACTCCAATCAGGTCTCCTTAAATGTTTCAGCTACAATTGATTCGATGCACTTTCCTCTCCCTGGCAGAGCGGGGAGGCAGAGGAAGCGCCTGCGGGCACTGCATGGGCTTGCGCAGGCTGCCCGACCCCGCGGCCGCACGTGGAGCAGCCAGTGTCCCTGTCACGCCAGGTGCCCGCGGAGCCACAACCCGGGGCTGGCGGGGCCCACGGCGCCGGGGAGCGGCGGTGAATGACGGCCCCGCCAATTTCCTCCCCGCTCGGCTCGCCGCCAGCCGCTCGGGAAACTTCGGGAGGAGGACACGGGGAGAGCCCGGCTCCCGCAAGGGGCAGCCCCGTCCCGCAAGCAGAGGGAATGCGGGCGGAGGAAGCCCGGCGCTCCCGGCAGGGCTCACATTGGCCCCGTCCCCTTCTCACAGGGACCGCGAGCCGGACCCACTCGTGGCCCCAGGCGTTCCTTCGGCGCGGCGGAGGGAGCGCGTTATGTCACCGGTTAGGTAACGGCGCCGGAGCCGCCGCAGTGACGGCACCACTCCCCCTCCCGCCGCGGCCAGGGCGACTGAGGTGAGGCG
>WEKX01026225.1:82558-95980 GCA_013390025.1 Pitta sordida
GAGCAGACGGACAGACGGACAGACGGACAGACGGACAGACGGACAGACGGACAGACGGACAGACGGACAGACGGACAGACGGACGCCGGCCCGGAGCACATCCTATTCCCACACACTTATCCCCGCACGCCCGCATGACGCCGAGCAGTGCGATCAGCCCTCTGACACTAAGAATGCAAGTTACCGGGGCGCTGGATCCCCATTCCTGGCATTTTCAGCTGGCACTGTTGGAGCGTCCGGCTTCCAACAGGACGAGCCTGGCGCCACCAGCCCAGCCAAAAGCATTCCGCATCCCTCGCTGCCGCTTGACCCACGGGTCTCCTCAGCTGGCCTTCACAGAGGATCGTGGCCAACAGCTCTGCTACTCCTGTCCCAAAGCCCAGGCAGCAAGGCACACACGCCTGGCAGACAGTTCACACCCCACACGGATTTCAGGTCCCATGGAGCCCTGGCTCCTTCAGGGAACACTGGCACAGACACAGCACCATTCACCGTGCTCTGGGAGACTTCTGTGGATAGTTACACCAAGAATGCAGCAGCCCCCTGCCAAGGCCCACCACAACCTCTTCCCATGTCTTCATTACAATCTCCCCAATACCTTTTTCATTTACAGAGTCCACTCAAGCAAGTGGTGGCAGAACTCTTCAGCTTGTCCCAAGCTAGCAGACCAGCAGTTATAGCCCAGAAAAAAGGCAGTTCAGAGGAATTTCCATCAACACCCTCTGCCTACTAATGGAATGCACTGAAGGGAGAATAGCCTCTTCCAACTACCTGGATTCTCTGCAAAGCAGTACCCACAACAGGTTGCACCCCTCTGGCTCCCTATTTGACTTGAGGTACCTTCTGCCCCATCTCCCATTTGCGTCTTTTTCTTCCCATCCCATCCTTGCAGCTCTCCTATTCCAATCTCTGAAGGTCTCTTAGATTTAGACAAGCTTATAGGTTTAACAACAGAAAAGGTTTTCAGTAGTGCCCTCACAGCTCCTCTCTGAGTGGGACTGAGGGCCAGCTATTGAACTTCCCTCTCTGGTCCAAGAGAAAACCATCCTTTGGAAGTTAGACACTAGAAAGAGCAATGGAGGTTGTTCTTACCACCTCTTCAGAGACTGATCCTGGTACCTTTAGTCCACTGATCAGAACCAGACTGACAAAACAGCTTTATTATCCACAGGTCCTTCTTGTCTCTCTCTCAAAAGACTCCTCAAAATACCATGAAGCTCCCCCACTGCCAATGGAAGTGGTCCAGCATCTCTGCTGCTCTTCTTCAGGTCCTGTAAACCTTTCTTACAAGATGTTCAGTGCCACATCACCAAAATACTACTGTCCCACAAACACCAGGACGTGCAGAGGACAAATACAGGCCAGCTGGGGCACAGCACAGTCCGGTCAGGTCACTGTTGGAGGCCAAGCAGCCCACTGCACATGAAAACTTACACAGCACTGAATCTCAGGGCATCACTCACACTGAAAATGGCCATTGTGGCTACTGGAACTTGCATTAAAGGAACTAAGACACCTTAAGGAGGAAAAGAAAGGTTTAAGAACATGATCCCTACGCCAAGATTTAGGAATAAGGGCAAAACATCAGACTGCAAAAAATCCACAGCAAGTAAGTATAAGCAGACTGTAAAGCATCAAGACTTTGGTTACCAGAATAAAAGACTGAAACATAGCCAAACACAACCAGTCTGTCCCCAAGGACAAGGCCACAGAAAGAATACTAAATTACTGTAGAAGGAATGACAAAAACTTGTGTCTTAAAATTAATACCCTAGCCATCAAATCAATATAAGACCATTACTGTAGCCTTTGGAAAATAGCTGGTTAAAACCTGTTAGCAAGGACTTTTAGAACCATACTCTGCAACTCACAATGTTCTCAAATCCACACGAGGTACATGCCACAACCCACCAAACAAAACAAGAATTTGGAATAGTCCACCAAGAATGAGGCCAAGAAACAGAATCCACAACAGGGTCCTCCTGCAGTTTTAGGCTCAGTTTCAGCGAGTGTAGCTGCAGGATGTCACCCAACCATCCATTCCTACCTGCTTCCTCAGCATCTGTTCACCAAGTGCTTTTCAGGCAGCTCAGCAAGCTGATCCAGATAACTGCAGCTGATCTTTCTTGTAGATTCAGTCAGCCACACAAGGAGACCTCACTCAAACCACTACCATCACATATCAACTGGAGCCAACACACAGGCAGTGACTAAAGCAGCCGCAATTCCTTTGGCAGCAGCCTGGTCTTGGAGCAACTCAGGCTAACCACTGGGCTCAACTGTATCTTGAATACATAGTTTCATAATAGTGCCATGTTTCTCTCCTGTTGCAACAGGACTGGAATTCATATGACCAGTATAAATAGTGCCAAGTGACTAATTTTTTGCAGGGTAGACTCCTTAACCCAAATCATCACACCAACAGACTAACAAATGCCAGCATAAGGAGGAAAAAAACAAGGGAAGAGCTCTCCATCTACCCTCTCTTCAGACCAAACTTTTACATCAAAAAGCCATGATGAAAAACCCACACACTCAGTCTTGTGACTGAAGGCATCTCATTTATAAACTGACACCATGTGAGAGGCAGCAAACCAATTCTAGAGCAAAGGAACGCAAACAAGGTTCTGGAGGTTGGAGTGAACACTCAAGAACTGGCAACAAATAGCAAAGGTGATGAACCAGTTCACCAAATGGAGTACGCTAGATCAAAATCTAAAAACCACCATGAAGTTGCAGAGCCCCAGAAGTTTTGACATAGATTCGGGTGTATCAGGACAAAAAGACTGAGGTACAGTTTCTATTTGGAGAGGTAACTTGCCTTTAAGCACACCTGTAAATACACTGGCTTGGACATACAGGACATCTGAGGGCAGGAACAAATGCAAGACATCCTAACTCTAATCCCTTGCTCAAATACATACTGACGGGATAGCAGCTTCTTCCAGCAGAGCAGTGATCCTTTACTGCACTATCCTTCCCCTGGTTGCTGCTTCTCCCTCCCATTGAGGCAAAAGACTATTCTGAGTTGGGAGATCTAACTTGTAAGGCATGCTGAATCACCTCTACTCACCACACTCTGGAGATGCAGAGCTCTTACGGCAGATGGGAATCAGACATCAGGAATACTGGGAACATACACCTCTTTCAAGGAAAAGTATTTGTGAAAAACAATAGCAAGTAACAAGTTTATACATGAAGCACCTTCGTTGGCAGGATAAGAATCCTGAGAAAGGGAGCAGAGGGGCCAAAGCCTATGGGAAAGAGGCCTTCCAGAGATACAAGGGAAGAGTTTTAGAGAAACAGACCAGCCAGTCACAGACAAGAGTGTGAATATTGATCCAATGGTGGAGTATGGAGAAGAACAGTGTGCAAGCATAATCATTGACTGGGTAGCAGCAGTTGCAGAACTAGACTGTTCTCTACCTTCTGCTTTCCGTGTCTACACACATCCTTCCACACCTCTGCAAACTTCTGCTTTTAAAAGCAGGGACTAGATACTTTGAAGGAGACCAGATTCTGTAGACTCTGCACAACTATTTCCTTCCCTCAGCAATAAAACCCTTCACCCCATCAAGCTTATCCCTCATGTCCCTTTCTCCCTTTCTGCTTCAGTGATAGTCTCCTAACATACACAAAAATCCTTTGGAAAGAATATTTTTTGATTAACTTCCCTAGAGCTGAGCTCCTCAACTCTGCTCTTTCTTGTCCAGTAAGTATAGAGTTCCTCAAGAAGTGGAAGGACAACTGTCCCTTCAGGTACTGGCATGACTGATGGAACACAGTGATACAGTCATACCTCAGTTATTCATGCCTTCTTATTCGTGTTCTCATATTCGTGGAAATTTTTCCCACAGTACTTACTCAGTTATTCACGGTGCGGTGTATAATTCCGTGGGACAGCAGTCCCACACTGCCGTGACAGGCAGCCCCAGTCAGCCCTGCTAGGAGTCAGGAAGTCTTTAACTGTAACACAGTGACCCATGTGGGGCCTCATTCCAGCTGCAGCAGCCTGGCTGGACTTGCCAGCACATACGCACATATTCACAGCCTCAGACAAGGCACTCCTGCCAGTGCTAGCTGCTGCAGTTAAAGAGAAAAAATCCTGAGCCTCATGCTCCCCGCTGCTGTAAGGAGCCCAGGATGTTGCAGTGTTCCAAAGTTGCCATATTTCTGGCAAAAATTTGCCATATTAATGTCTAACCCATATTCGCAGATTAAAGGTTTTACAGGACCCACAAGAGACCCATAACCCACCCAATACAGAGGTATAACCATACCTCGCTTATTTGCGCCTTCAGATTTGCAGTTTCGTGGGCTTTCCCGGTTGACACATACGCAGTATGCACATATGTGCACTTCTGGGTTCGCAATATTCTGTATTCGCAGCTTTTTGCCGTGATTTTTGAACATGTATTTGCCTTATGCTAAAATCCACTTCAGTACTGTGGTGACTGTTCCTGTCTCACGTGGGAGACCATGGGTTCGATTCCCGCCAGGGAGGCAGTGGCGCTGTTTAAAAGTTGGGCTCAATGATCCTGGTGAGTCCCTTCCAACTCAGAATATTCTGTGATTCTTATTCGTAGTTTTTCTTGCAATGCATGGTCATGTAAACGTGCATTTGCACCTTTTGCAGCGTTTCATGATCATGGATTCACATTTTTCCTCGCCATTTGTGCTTCCAGGTTCATGGTATTCACGGTGTTTCTTGCCGCAAACCTAATTCACAGCTTGGATGATTCACAACCCGTAATCCGTGAATACGGAAGTAAGACTGTACACCCTGCTAGAACATGTGGCTCACAATTACTTAAGGGGAGAAAACAGAAGAGAGGGATAAAAAGAGAAAAAAAATCCAAACACGCATCCAAAACCAAATCTGTACAGTCAACTAGACAGTAATTTCTGCACATACACAGACCATGCCTGAACCTGAGCCACTCAGCTGTCTCCCACAGTTTACAAGCAGCTGAGTCATGACAGAAAAACAAAAGAACTCTCAGGAGAGAAAGCAGCATGGAAGGTGACAAAAATGGGAAAAGTAGTACAAGAAACAATGGGACAGACACTATTTTCAATGAGGTTCAGCTTCTGGACATCTCAACTCTGGTTTTAAGAACTGCTACACAAGAGGTTTCTTTTGAAACCTACAACCAAAACCCAGGATTTTAGGCATCAGCATCTGTTACTGACGGCAAAGGACTAAATTACAAGCTCAGTAGGAAACTTTGCATACACAGTAATCCTTTACCTCTTCGTGCCTCAAGTTTCACGGTTTCATCGAAAAGATGAAGAATGCGTTTTTTTCCAGCAAAGACACCACAGACTTCCCTCGGATCTTTACTGACTTGTTCCACGTGCGCATCTGCAGACTGCCTCTGTCGCGCTGGGGGGCGGGGCATGGCACCAGCAAATGCCACTCGCTTGTAAACCAGCATGAGAGTGCTGTAAATTCTAGGGAAGCTTTATACACACTGTGTGAAGCTGGCATCAGGGCCTCAGAGGAGCAGGGTTCAGCAGCTCCATGGCTGTGGGCTTGACTGACGCCAGGGAAGACCCCAGTCCCCACAGCGGCACAGCTCCACCTGTGCCTTCTTGCAGGTGGAGTGGCACAGCTCCTGATGTGCTCGCTTGCCCCATCGATGCATCGCTTGTGCTGCGATGCATCAGGATGGTGCTGGGGAGGTAGTGGCTGCCCACCACCACGCAGCACACCCTGGCATGGCAAGCAAAGGCATCCCTGTGCTCGCCAGGGCTGAAGGGGCAGGGCAATGGGCTTAGTCTTGTGTATATATATGATCCACCACTGTTTACAGAACTCAGCTTTTGCAGCATTACTGTATGAGGGATTACTGCAGCTGTTTTCCCATGTTAGCTGGAGAAGCTTATATTGTGGATCAGGATTTCAGCTCTGCTAATGACTCACGCAATGGGTGATGGTGTACTGCCCTAGATTTCGACTTCAGGAATCTGTGAAGTTCCACAGATTTGTAAAACAATATATTACATTAAGGTCAAACAATCAGGAGGCAAAAAATAGCAAATTTAAGGTAGAAGACTTCTGTGCAATTAAATGTACTAGAGGTGAAGGAACTCAAATTGCCCCAATTCTAACATTTTCAGATATTAATGTACTCAACCTCAAAGTCTTTTGCTTTTCCCTATGAACCCGGGTTTTCTAAAGCCTATTAGTGAGTGAGCAACAGAAGTTATCTGAAACTACAAGCAGCAACCCCAGCCCAATTATGCAAGCAATTAAACCAAGCAAGCCCAACTCAACAGGAGATGCTTTACCTACTAGTTACAGTGTTTATCCCACATTGGTGTTCATATACAAACAAAGCATCACACTCAGCATTTCTGTTAGAACACGTAATTAGGAAAGATACTTTCTTACTATTATCCTTTCTATAGCAGAGATGGCCATCCCAACTGTATGTAATATGAATGAATACGTTCAGTCTGGAAAAGAGGAGACTGAAGGGAGACCTCATTGCAGTTACAATTTCCTCATAACGGCAAGAGGCGGGTCCGGCACTGATCTCTTCTCTTTGGTAACCAGTTACAGGACCTGAGGGAATGGCCTAAAGTTGTGCAGGAGAGGTTTAGGCTGGATATTAGAAAAAGGTTCTTCACCCAGAGGTTGGGCACTGGAACAGGCTCCCCAGGGCAGTGGTCACAGCACCAAGCCTGACAGAGTTCAGGAAGCGTTTGGATGATACTCTCAGACACATGGTGTGATTCTTTGGGATGGTCCCATGCAGTGCTAAGAACTGGGACTCCATGACCCTTGAAGGTCCCTTCAAAATCAGCATATTGTGTGTTTCAATGATTCACAAGACCAAGAATAATGTGTTTCACCCACCTAACAAAAAACAATTCCCAAGTGATGAACTACTGCAGTTCCCCCATACAACACTCTCAACTCTGCCCTCACTCCCTCAGGGCCTCGTGCTAGCTTACTTGCTCCTTACACAGGAGTGCATTTACCCAGCTGGCACTAACAACACACACAATTCAAATTGGACTTCTTTGCTGGAGGTGCTTCTCTGCTCCTCATTTCTACATAAGGCTTTTCCTTGCTGCCACCAGGGTGCTTCATTGGTAATCTTCCCGAAGTGAAAGAAGTACACAGGCCAAGAAAGCAAAACTGGAGAAAGACACGTACTACTCTAGAGAACACCCTTGTATCAATTCTCTAGTTTTAAGTAACCAGTTTTCATTTAAAATACTCCTTATTTAAAACACACAGAAGGTTGAGAGAATGAGCTAGGCTGAAATAACACAGCTCTTTATTCCTCAGGTCAATAAGTTTTCAAGCATTTCCCTCATGTTGTTTACCAGAGACGGGTACTCATTTCACCTTAATGCAAACAGCTGTCCTCTACACACCATTAGCTTTTTTGGTTTTTTTCAGACGTGAAGAAACCATACTACAGCATCAAACCCTGCTTTACATACACCTCTGTTCCTACAGCTAAGTATGGCAATGCCTGATCATATTACGAGCCAGACTGATGCTGAGGCTGGTGGTGCCCACACATACACATTTAGTGTGCTGACACAAGCCAGAAGTGGAGGGCTGAAGTCCATCAGCAGGGGATGCATCAGAACTGGAGATGGGATTCTGAACTTCTGGGACGAGCATTTCTTCTCCTACTCCTAACCACAGTGCAAGAAGGAACACTTAACACAACAAGCATTGAGCAATCCTACTAAGCAAAGGTTTTAAACAGTCACAACAGGTGCAAAGGAAAACACCTGAAAGAAGCAATCAAGCAGCAGAAAGACGGCACAACTGTAGAAGACAGCAGAGTATGGTTCATTCCTTTATACCATCCAGGAAGCAATACTGATTTTAGGATGTTAGTAGCAGTAGCCTATGTAAAAAATACTGGAGAACCTCCCTCACTCACTAAGAGCTGCAAGGTCTCAGAAGGAGCTCATCCCACTCAAGTTTCATGCAGTGCAAACTGCTGAGTCTAGAGAAATAGGGTCAGAGATCCCACTTCTCCTGGGATGCTCTGGGAGAGCACTGCTTGCTTACTCCAACAAAGAGCAAGCTGGAGGGGGACACTGACAGAAGTCTTCTAAATTACAAGCCATGAGTAGGAATTGATGACTAAAGGCAAACAGCTATTTTTTTACTAGAGAAAATTTAGGATGGATACCTGGAAACACTACATGGCAAACCAGAAAAGAAAGAAGCATTCCTGAGAAGTTCAGACATGATTAGGACAATTGCACCAGATTCTTCTCAGAGCCACTCTTCAGTGCATAACCCTTCAGAAGCACTTTACAAATACAGTGATCCCCCATCGCGAGCTGTTGGGTCTGGTCTTCCTCATGCGAGTTGCGGAATCCACAAAGATAGCGACCCCACTACATAGTCAAGTACGCCACGCCTGTAGCCACACCCCCTCCCTTAATAAGGTCTGGAGGACGGTCCTGAGAGCGGGGCTTGTTTCAGATGTCTGGCTGTGCTCCGCTGAGGCAGGCGAGCATCGGGGCTGAGACCAGGGCGGGGGGACGAGTGCCAGGACCGGGACGGGGGGCAAGCGCCGGGGTCAGGACCAGCGCTGGCTGCGCTCACTGCGTGAGAGGTGGGGCAGGGGGCTAAGCAGACTGGGGTCGTGGTAGGTTCTCGAACACGCCAGGTCTCACAGCTCGCTGGAAAATCAAGAGTGAGTATGGAATCTCACAAATTACGGATCGTGACTATGCGGAGGATCACTGTAGCCATACAAAAAACCAAAACACACTCCGAGTTTGGGTTGCACATTTCACTTGAACTGTCATGATCACAAGTTAGTTATATGCCAACTGGCATATTTTCACGTGTTCCCAACATTACTTTTTAGGTTGATGAGTGCCATACTTTATTTCATACAAGGCAGAAGTGTTTGTGTAGCATCCAGAATTGAGAACTAGATCAGAAAATCTTTGCCATGGATCTGAAGTGTTGAAGTTGATAAATCCCTGAGTACTTGATTCTGTCAAAGAACAAGCGAACCAAAAGCACTCCCCAAAGTTCTGCACACACCAGCCAAGCACACGCATGCAAACAGGGACGTGGGCAGAGCCTCTCTTCTCACACCCTGCAGGCACAACAACGCTAAGGAGGATGAACCTCCCTTTATTTGCCTACTAACTACACCCACATCACATATTGCACTAGGTTGGCTGTTCAAATCTGCAGCAGTGACTTGTGACATGATTTGTAAAATATCTATCACTGCACATTGGGAAACACCTGCAAACCAAGACTGAACTCATTTGTGCAACAGGCATTAAACTCACAGACAACAAAGAAGCTTTCAAGTAACAACTAGTATTTCACTTGATAAGGAGCTTGGAAAATGACATTGCAGGTGAAAGCTGCTCAGTCATCATAAAAGTTGGCACCCAGGCAGCACTAAAGTGAACGTCCTCTGTATCGAGTTCTTAAATTGTTATTAACATAATTTATCATCTGACTTACTTCACTAAGGACATCCCAAGAACTTCATAAGGATCAGGGTCTGTTTCATAAGACACCATTTCCAGGGACCACAGCATAATCTTATGGATGGAATTTAACTCAAACCATTTACAAGCACAAAGTCCAACTAGTCACTCTTCCTCTTCACATAAGCATCACATTTATTAATCCAATAATACTGTTAAGGTCTGATTCATTCAACTTGTTATTACCCCAGCTTTCTAGCCAGAGTTTGGGAACCACCCCTTCTGAGTTTTTAAAACACCTGACCATACAGACACAAGTGTCTACTTCAACGCTCATGCACCCAGTTACATACATTTTTCATGCCTCCCTTAGTGGTCTTGGTACACAAGTTGCTATTTTTAGATGGTAGACAATGCACAAGCCATGTAATGTAAAAGAAGCTGACAAGAAGGCAGAGAGGTTCACACAGCTTTGCTGCTGCTCTAACAAGTTATTGTTAAACATTCACGCAGGAAAAGAATGGTTTAAGACTGAATAAAGGGGGGGTTGTCTAAAATGAAATCACAGAAAGTTAGAGGCAGGTGGGAGCACCACCCTGATTAATGACCTCTCACAAATTCTTTTAGGAAACTCAGAGCAAATTGCCTACATGTAGTTAATTTTGCATGTTAGTGACAAAACTCCAAGAAGCTTAATTAAGGCAAGCTCATCTTCACAAAAGTTTGTTGGCCCCAATACAACTGTACAGCTGTATTCAGCACATGAGAAAGCATCACCACTATCAGACATTTTGTAACCACTAAACAAACAATTATTCAACCATGTAGTTATTGAAGGCACTGGGGGAAGAAGTGGATGCTTTTCTAAGCCACTGTGAGGCCTGAAAGACAACAGAACCTTTCTTTGAGTGTCAAATGGTCAATTACACAATCAAAATAAACTTTGCTTCCTGTTAAGACATCTTCAGTTACAGCAAACTAGGGGGACAATATATTTCTCATGAAAATATTTGCAATTTTGAGCCAGGGAAAAAAGAAATAAAAAGTTTAAGTATTAACACAACCAAGATGTTAAGTGCATTTTGAATATACAAAGTTGATTATTAGCATATACCAAACTAGTCTCTTCTCACAGCTGACCCTGCTCCAAGCAGGAGGTTGGACTAGAGGTTTCCTGAGGTTCCTCCCAGTCTGAATTACCACAGGCTTTTGAATTCATTTCACCAATTTACTGAAGGGAGGGGGCAGAAAAATGATTTTGTGTTCTCCAGAAACAGAGGTAGCTTCCTAAAACATGAGACACGGCAACCCTTCAAATGCAAGCTATGACAGCAGCAGACACTTCCCTGCTCCAGACACCCAATCGTCAATGGCAGAGAAGCAAGGTGGCTGCCTGCCACTACCGTCAATGGGAGAATACAACACTCATCCAACCTAAGGAAACACCACTACGGATCACAACTAGCAGCATTACCAACACATCTGCCTGTCTAGAGGAAGGCAGGGGAGCAGCCACATCTTTGCTGTTTTCTCGGTGATTTCAGAATGACTCCTTTGCACTTTGCTCCTGTTGAGACTGGGGTTTATTTAGCTGAACTGTTTTGCAATCAAGGGAGCCGTTATCTTCCGTTACCAATTTATGAAGCACATTAAAGGTAGAGCATTCCACCCACGAGTTTTCACTGCATACTCACTCAAGGTGGACCCAGAAATCTCACACTGAAATAACATCCACCCAACTTCCATCACTCTACAGCAGCCCAAAACCAAGCCAGATACAAGTGGAGAGAAAACCATAAAAGCTGCTTACAGACCTTTACACATAAAAGCAACTGTAGAAAAATTAACTTTCATTTCACATAGCACAAACCTAACTTTCACAGAGTACATTACCAGTTCACATAGTTGTTCTTCCTCCTCAAATTCAGATAGAGCATAGACAGAAGGAATTGCATAAATGCAGCCAAAAAAACTCTAAGAAAACACAAAAGAATTTGCACCTCAATTTCAGACACACAGAAAAGTTAAAGATCAGTAAGAAACTCTTACAAAAGGGCTTGAAAGTGTTTTAGTTTTTGTAAAGTTGCTTTCTAGTCCTGAAGTAGAAAGAAGGCATTGTCATAGTAACTACAGCAGCCAATTAGCATCAAACCCACTAGTGTTTAGAAGACCAGAAAAAGAGGAAATGAACTTGTTCCTACAGCATGACTTAGTAATTCGCTAATTCTCAAGGTGACCCAACATGTGTGCCTCTATTATTCTTTCCAGGAGAGAAAACAGAGAGCCTGCCCAGCCTATTGCTGGTGCTATAATGCACTTCAGGGCAAACCACCCCACTGCTTATTCAGACTAAGACAATCTCTCCTCATTTCAGCTGGAGATTTCAGCAGCTGTCCTGATAATGCAGCATCTCCCCTGCTTAAGCCACACACAGAGGACATACAAGAGCCTGCTTACAATAGCCACACATCTTTCTACAGTGACAGCTCAGGTCCACATTAGCAGGCACCACCACCCTATTTCTCCATCCTCCTTGACACCGCAGCAGTGCCCCACATCACAGTAGAGCGATAAACAGCGATAAATTTAGCTGTTCTGCCAACACTCCTCTTCTTGGAGGACCATGATCATGGCAAAAAGAAAGAATAATTTCCGTGAGTAGACACTGGCCACATGCAATGGCCTGCTGCTGTCTGCACTTGTACAAAACAGTGACAGAGGACATTTGCACTGCAGTTCTCTGAACGTTCGAGGATATGACTGTGGGAAGATCTGTTGTCTACAGTTTGTGGCTCCAGCTGATAAGCTGGCATTTAGCTCAAGCAGTGCAAACTTCTACATTTGAAACAATGCAAAACAAGCTAAAGGGGCCATCAAGACTTTTGTGATGCACCACAAGTCAGCAGGCAACTGATAATGCAGTAATATATTCAAAACCAATATCAGAAAGTCAAAGAGGGCTTGGGTTTCCTGTGCCAGCCATATCTTTAACAGGTATTTAATTTCTGTAGCTGGAAGGAAGACATGGGCCTTAGTTATTTGTATGTAAAGCTACAACTTCAAGGCACTGCTGCTGCATTTCAAGCCTGTGCATGCAGGACTCATGACATGTTCTGGCATTATGTGCTACCAGCAGCATTGCCGGTTTACTGACATCCCACACAAGCTGACATTCCACTGCTCAACCATGTGTTGCCACACCAGTCCTGTGTTGGCTGCAGCAGAGGTTCTGGGGAAGCACTGTCATTAGCCCAGCAACCTACCAGATTCTCACAGGGCTGCTGTACCTACAGGTTTGCCACCTGGGAGCAGCTGCAGCATCTGAGCACTTGATGTCCTCCTACTCCCCTTGAGGAAAGGCAATACCTTTTGCAGCCTTTTAGACTATCATCTCACCTTAAACTTACAGCTCTTACAGCTTGCAATTATTTCTGTGGCTAAGCTTATCGATTCCAAATCAGGCACAGGACTTGCCCTTCCTTCCCACTGGCAGGAACTGAAAATTCTCTTGGCCTAATTGTTACAACGGCAGAAAAGCCCTTCCTAAATCCTCAACTTAAAACCCACGGTGGCCACATCAGACCCAGACAGAAGAAACTGTCTTTGCCCACCGAGGCTGCTATGACCAGGAATCGAAGAACTGAGATAAGTTAGCACAGTGCAGCACTGAATCCCCTGATAACAGTCTCTGCTATGCTTCCACTGCGCTCCTGTACTTCTGGGATGGCACCTAAACGTTACCGACACCGCCACTGGCGCCGCTTCCAGCGGGGCGGCCACTCGCGCTCCAGCCCTTTCCTGAAGGGGCCCGGGACCGAGCAGAGGACGGACTCCAGGGGCAGGCGGGACTCGCGCAAGTTTGCACCACTCTCGGCACGGCCGTTCCTCGCCCTCCACACCGGCGCAGCCCACGGCTGCTGCCGTTCCCCCGCGCACCGGCCGCGGTTCAGCGCCGCTGCCCGCGGAGCCGCCGGG